>WAAF01021270.1:4185-14563 GCA_013400475.1 Tricholaema leucomelas
TATATATATATATATTTAGTTGGGAATCTGGAATAACTCCAGTTATGTGCATTAAGAGTAAACTATTAACAAATGAGAAAGCACTAAATAAAACATAGTATTTATTTATGCAGCTGCCTGGGTGACAAATGACAGCAAGGGTGCTATAGAGGACAGTAAATGACTCTGTCTGTATATATGAGGAGAGATACCCTGAGAAAGCAGAGGCTCTGCAGTTGTCCTAATGAGTGCCTGCCTCTTTGCTCCCAAGATTCAATACCAGGCCAGATTTTGCCCTCAGATCTCCTACCCACTGCAACTGATGCTATTATCAAGGGATATTCCTGAGGCCAGCAAACAGGCTGAGGCAGGCATGGGGATCATTGGTGCTGTGCCATCGGAGCCGCTAGCAGTGCAGGTGACTTTCTGCGCCCCTGGCAAGGTGCTTGCTGCGTGTACAGTGATGACAGGTCAGCGCAGTTGGGGTTTCTTTTCTTTACACCAGGCATGGCCTTTTGCTGTCACTTCCCAGATTTTGGTAGTTTCACAGTGCTTGGAAATCTGTGGTGAAGATCACCACGGCTTAGGCACCTGCAGGTCTGCAAAGGCTGCTTGCAGATGTAACTCGCTGAAGGAAGCTTAGTGTCCTACTGGCAGGTGAGAGAAGAAGGGGGCAAAACCCCGCACCAAAAGGAAGAGGCAGCACCTGGTAACTGCTCTCCCTTCTCTAGCACAAAGTTATTTCTGTTAAGGAAAAGGCTGACAGTGTAAAGACTAAGAAACTGATTTTTGTTCTATTTTGAGAACCAGTGCCTTATTACACCTGTAAATACTGTAATTAGAAAGCCTGGGGAACAAACTGTGTTATGTTGTATTTGCTCAAATTGTATATGGTTGTTTTAATGTTCCCCCCACCCACCCCCTCCCTCCCCAAATAAAATTGCTTCCATCATCCTGTGAGATTGCTTTGGACTTCTGTTTACTTTTCATCTGCTCGAAAAGCAACACCTTGGGGTTTCATTTCCCTGGGGGGGATTATTTTGACCTCATTTCATGTCTTTAATTTTTGGTAAGATTTGTTTTTCCCCCCCTCTGAGCAAACAGGTGAACGGTCAGATGTTGCTTTTTGCTTCCAGTGGCATAGAAAAAGCTATCAGCCCTTTCACAACTTGGTGAAGGGAGGCTGGATGTTAGGAGGAAGTTGTTGGCAGAGAGAGTGATTGGCATTGGAATGGGCTGCCCAGGGAGGTGGTGGAGTCGCTGTCCCTGGAGGTGTTGAAGCAAAGCCTGGATGAGGCACTTAGTGCCATGGTCTGGTTGATTGGCCAGGGCTGGGTGCTAGGTTGGCCTGGCTGAGCTTGGAGGTCTCTTCCAACCTGCTTGATTCTATGATTCATAAATCATAAAATGAATCAGGTTCTCAGCCAGGGGCTGGCTGCAAGAGACGTCTTTCCCCCACTGCCTCCCCCCTGCTTAGCTGGGGAAGTGTCTGTGCAGCTATGCTGGGGAGTTGCCTCTTGCACCCCCAGAAATGTACCACTGGACCCAACCAGTTGGACACAAGATAATAGTGCATCTCTTTCTTTTTTTCCAATTGCTTATAAATATAATTTATTACCTGTTTAAAAATTCTTTCTTACACTTTGTACATGTCAGGCTGACAGAATAAATGCAGGCATTTACAAACAGAGAGGAGGAGGAAAAAAAAAAGGGAAGGGGGTGGTGTGTGTGTGGGGGGGGGTAAGAGGCACACTCATAACTAGTAAATCACACCTCCACTGTCACAGCAATACCAACAATGCAATGGCTAGCACTTCGCTGGGAGTCAGTCAGGCTGTAGAAAAGGAATTGCATAGAAGATACAGCAACAGGGAACTCAAAACCAAACCAGTACTCAAGTTCTGAATAGTAAAGAAAGCGAATCCTATGAATGCTGGTAAAGCTGAGACGTGGGGGGAGGGAGAACTATGGTACAGCCCCCTCGGCCCGGGTCACGCTGATGGTTTGTTACTTCCAGGCCCTCTGCTTTGCTTTGGAGAGCTACCAGCTTCACTTGGCACTTTGTTTTTTTTTGTCCTCACTCTTCAGCACTGACAGCAGAACAGGAGCCTTCCACCCAGATCTGCCCAAACTGAGATGCCCTAACTCCTGCCTTGGCTGTGTTGTGCACCCTCCTTCACGGCAGGTCATTGGTTCGTGGCTCGGGAGGGGGTTTTTGCAAGGTGCCTTGCAAGGCCTGTGGGAGAAGAGTGCTTTGCTTCTCCTGTCTCCTGTTTGGTTGCCAGACTGATTTTTGCTTCTGTCATTTAAGCTCCCAAATTTATTGGCAAGCTTGCAGCAAGAGCCAGCTGGCGGCAGCCAGAGAAGCCCTCAGGCCCAGGCAAACTTCTCTTACCTAAGGGCTGTTGCCTCACCAGTTGCAAGCCAGCAGCTGGAGACCAGGCCCCACCTCGCTGCTGCAGGAGGGCTCTGCCTGATGGCATCCTGCATCTTCACAGGCATCCATGAGTTACCTGCATGCCACAGCATGGGATGCTCTGGGAGAAAGGGCAGGCCCAGGATACAGCCCACGTAGCAACTCATCTCCACAAGCAGCGGAAGAGCCCTTTGACTAGCATCACAGACCAATGTGAAGTGCAGGCTTGTGGGAACTCTGGGCTATCACTGCTCTTTTGTACAGGCAGAGCTTGTTAGAGGACTTCCAGATAAAGGGATTTTCAGATTTCAGAGAGGAGGTGTCCAGCTTAAAGGATAAGTAAGCAAATAAACTAAATGCTTCTATTTCAGGCAAGGAGCTTGACCTGCCAAACCTGAGGGATCATTTCTGTGGCCTTGCTTCAAGTCCAACTCCAGTCCCTTGCTAGTTTTTAACCCTGTTGGCTCCCAACCTACTGCCTATTTGACCTTGCAGTGATGACACAGCACTGAACTTTGATCTTCACCTTCCCAAGCAAAAGTCACTCGTAAGAGAACACCCACAATTAGCCTCAGAGCTAGAAGCCTCCAGCAGGCTGGAGGTGTGGTTTATCTTCTCTTCTCCAGCAGGGTATATAAAAAACCACACACACACACACACACTTTGCATTTCTGCTCAATTCCTGCTTCAAAAGCTGTTTACATGCTTCAGCCTTTGAAAGTCTGCAGTGCAGCTCAAGGTTTCACACTCACAGCCTAGGAATGGATTGTGGTGGTGACCGTAAAGTCAAATACCTCATTGGAGTCGCGGTGGGAGAGGGCCAAAGGTTTGGTTTCAGAAGTAAACCACTGGCATCTATGCACTGCCCTGGACTAAGCAAGCCAACCTGCAAGCAAATTAGCTGCTTCGTGGCCAGATGAGAGCTGAAGGAATACCTGAAAAGACTTCTCAGTGAGAGAATTTACAAAACGCCCTGGACACAAGGTTGTCAGAGAATCAGGGTTGGATGGGGCCACAAGGATCATCCACTTCCATCCCCAGCAGGGACACCCTACCCTAAATCTTCTTTTTGTTGTTGGTTAAAAAAAAAAACAAACACCCAAACATAAACCAAACCAAAAAATAAACAACATCACCACTATAGTCTTGCTTAAAATTAACCTCAGAGCTGTGGTAACTACTTGGCTAGAGCATACAATGGTCTAAGCCCCTACTTGACCCCCACCCCCACCCTCTTTCTCTGTGCTTCCACCCCCTAAACAAGAAGAAAAGAACCAAAAAGGAAATACCAAGACCTCAGGACACTGTCCACAATGAGGGGCTTAGGGCATGTAAATACATTTATACTCTGTGTAAGCAACAGCAAGAACCCCAAGGAGCAGAGCTGTTTGCTCTCTGTGGCACCCCAGACTCTGACATGTCTCATCAGCGTCTGCGTTTCTGCCAGGGCTATGAGAAAATACATTTCTCATACATGAGGAGGGGAAAAACAAAACACAAAACAACAAATAAAAGAGTTTTGCTCTCCCGTGGAGGCAAAAACCTGACCTACCTCACTGCCTTGTAACCTTCTGTGGTTGAGTAAAACAGTGCTCGGCTTTCCGAGGTGGGCTGCAATCAGAACATTTGGGGTTATTTACAACCATACAATCAGTCAGGGTTGGAAGGGACCACAAGGAGCAGCCAGTTCCAACCCTCCCTGCCATGGGCAGGAACCCTACCTTAGATCAGCCTGGCCACAGCCCCATCCAGCCTGGCCTTAAACACCTCCAGCCATGGGGCCTCAACCACCTCCCTGGGCAACCCATTTCAGCCTCTCACCACTCACATGCCTAACAACTTCCTCCTCATGGCCAGCCTGACTCTCCCCACCTCCAGCTTTGCTCCATTCCCCCCAGTCCTGTCACTCTCTGACAGCCTAAAAAGTCCCTCCCCAGCTTTTTTGCAGGCCCTCTTCAGACAGTGGAAGGACACAAGAAGGTCACCTGGGAGCCTCCTCCAGCCTGCACAACCCCAACTCTTTCAGTCTGTGCTCACAGCAGAGCTGCTGCAGCCCTCTGAGCATCCTCCTGGCCCTTCTCTGGACACACTCCAGCATCTCCACAGCCCTCTTGTAACAGGGGCTCCAGAACTGGATGCAGTACTCCAGGTGGGGCCTCAGCAGAGCACAGTAGAGGGGGAGAATCACCTCCCTCCCCCTGCTGGCCACACTTCTCCTGCTGCAGCCCAGGCTCTGCTTGGCTTTCTGGGCTGCAAGTGCACACTGCTGGCTCCTGTTGAGCTTCTCCTCCAGCAGCACCCCCAAGTCCCTCTCCTCAGGGCTGCTCTCCAGCCACTCACTGCCCAGCCTGGATTTGTGCTTGGCATTGCCCTGACCCATATGCAGGCCACTATTTCCCCCAAGCAACCCCCAGACTCAGCCTATACACTGCCAGCTGCCTTCAGAAGAGCACAAACACCAAAAAGAACTGGAGGTAAAACCGAAACCAACCAAAACTGGCCAAGAGGGCTGCCTCTAGCAGCCATCCTCACACAGAAGTTAAAGGTTTGCCTTGAAGTCGGTAGAGAGAGTTTATATATATTTAATATAATGTGTATATATATATATATATATATTATTTATAGCGCTAGCAATCAACATGTAATGAAGAGAGATGGTGGGAGGAGCTGCAGCAAAACTGCTGCAGGACAGAGCCAAAGGTGACAACTAAAAAGGCTACAGGTTTCTCAGAAGCAGTGACACCTGCAGGGTAAGACGCCTGCAGGTGGTTGTTTTCTATCCAAAGCAGATGTGCTTTTACCCGACATAAAATGTAGCAGTAACTTTGAAGGGTCGGCTCTGGCTGTCAAACTTACTTGCCGGTTCCCAGAGCTGCCCCCCGGCTCCGCAAGGAAAGCCTCTTCCCGAGCCATGCGGCAACATGTTGCAGGCAAGGCCTGCGGCCACCAGGCGGCGCTGTGTCCACGCGAGCCAAGGCAAAGGGAGCGCTGATGGGTTTCGCCCACCAGGCTGCGAACTGGCCGAGGTGGCTGCCTCTGCTTCCCACTCTCCCTCCTCGGGGCAGCAGAGTGGGGATCCCTCTCCCCAGCAGCGCGCCCTCTCACTGCTGTACCCTCAGACAGAACGGCAAAGAAAAGAACAACAGAACTAAAAGAGTCAAACACATGGATTGGGGGTGCCAGGTGAGGTGGGAGCTGCCCCTGGCAGCAGCGGCAAAGCATGAGCTGGGATGAGGTGTGGCTCTGTGGAGGAAATTTCCACGTCCCTGGCAGTTCCTGCTTCTCCCTGCCCTGTAATGACGGAGACAGATGGAGCAGGAGCTGAAGCAAACCATCCAGCTCATGACTGCAGCTGGCGAGGGAAAGTTTTTCAGCAGATGAGCTGGAAGAAAATCAGATCCAACTCCCAGCAACAGCGATGGTACTGCCCTAACCAGAAAGGATGTTCCTGACCTTCATCTCTCTCTGGATCCTCCTCAGAGAGCTGACAAAAGTGACACAGGTAACTATGAGATGTGTTCTGACAAGACTCGGTGAGATGGGTGCATGTGCTGCCCACCTAGAAAAGTTGAGAGCAAGGAGTACCTGTGAGCTGAGCAACACCTAACAGAGACCAGGCTGAAGAGGGAAGGGGTCAAAGGACACTTCAGCTCGTGCACCTGCCTTAGAAGAGAAGTTACACAGGAAGGACATGCAAGAAGGATGAAAAAAATCACAAACTAAGACTGGTTATGCCTAAAGATGGTACAAGAGGAAGAGAAATGAGATCTATCTTCTGTGAGCCATTTTAAGAGATCTGAGTTAAAAATGTAGGCAAAGGGCAGAGCTGGCAGCTCCCTGTCGAAGCCTCCTGAAGCTGAAAGCAAGTTTTCTGTTGTCACTGCAGTGAGCTACCTCAGATGGCCAAGGTGAAAATGAAGATGGTTGGTTGGTTGTTGAAAGGATGTCCTTAGCATCTCCACATTCAGACACAGGCAAAAATGCAGACAGCTGTTGCAAGTTAAACTGTATGTCCTCTGGCCTCTGGTTGAAAGCCTGGTTTCCAAACTGCCTGGTTACCTTTTGCAAGGAAGGAGAAGACCACTTGTGGTCACTACCCAGCAGTCAGTCACAATCCTGCTGGTGTCAGGCAGCTGAGGAATTGAAGCAAACAGAAGTCTTAAGCACTATATGGGAAAAGGTCAGATGCAATTTTGCTTTCATTTTGCCCAATGACATTTTCAAAGGTACCCTTAAAGGCACAATCTGGACAGCCCTGGAAAAGAAAACCACAAAACTGAAATCACAACAGAAGTCAGTTTGGGTGTCAGAAAGCACACAGAGTGGGAATACTTGCATGGGCACAGGCAGGCATGTGGGCACAGCAGCCAGGGCCTGGCTGGCTGGAAACCTGGAGTGGGAGGGCTGGGGAAGAAAGCCTCTTTTGCAGCAGAAGCAGAGGACAGAGATGCCTGGCAGTAAAATGACAGTGATTCTAAGCACTGCCATGTAGCAGAGAGTCAGACCTCACCAAGCAGAAAGAAAAACGATTGCCATGTCATCTGATGAAAGAAGCCAAGCTCCCATTTCACCTGTGATGGCCAAGGAGTAAGGAACTGAGAAGGTCCCACTGCTCAGCCAGCAGGGATCTGCACCGGCCTGCCCAGGCAGTGGCAGTGGAGGGAGCTCAGAGAAGGCAGGAAGCTGCAGCACACAGGACTTTGGCTTCACTGCTCCATTGCCCTACACTGGCTGCAGCAAGGCTCAGGTATCAGTGGAGATCTGCAGAGTGCATCTGAGAAATCACAGGATCTCAGAAAGGACCCACCCCAAAATGAGCCAGCAGAGGACTCTCAGTAGCCCCAAGCACTGCCAACGGTGGGTGTCAGTAAGAGGGAGCACCTGCAGCTCTTGGGAAGCTGGTGGGAACTCCTGGCTCTCACATCACTTCAAAGCAAAGCAAGACACAGGGAGGCCCACTTCGGGTGCACGAATCAGGTGGTTAACGGCAGCATCTCCACACGCTTGCTTCTGGTCTATCTGCATTTGAACTGGGAGGCTCTCACTGCTTCACAGCCACCTCGGGACAGGTTTGCCTCTTGGAGCAAACTGGAGGCACCGAGGTGCTGCAACACATCTCAGCGAGGGGGATCCTCTAGGGGTGCAGATCAATGACTTCGTCGGAGCATCACTACATTATACCACCTTGGCATCAGGCATGAAGCAGAATGATGCAGACATGAGGTGGGCAACTCATGTGGGCTAGCAGAGGACTCTGGAGGACGAGTGTGATGGCTGGAGAAAGGAAAGACAGGCAGCATACAGAGGGGCACGTCTTAGGCGGCCTTCAGGAAGGTGACAACAGGTTCCATAATCACAGGCAGGATTCATTCTGCTGCTGACAAAGAGTCTCATCGTCGTCGTCATCATACTCCTTGCACTAGTAAATAATTAGTAAATAATTATCATAGCAACTTCTCTTTTTAATTGTTTTCTGTCTTTTCTCTCTTTTTCTTTTGTTTCCTCTCTTTCTTCTTTCTCCTCTGACCTCTTCGAATCGCATATCCAGCTCCCTCCTCTCTCGTGGAGGTGGAAAAGCTGTTACCGGACTGTGAGTTGAACATTAACTCTGCTCCTGTGTTCCCCACTGTCCTACAGCTCTTCCCCACACAGGCTCGATTGGGGAAGGAAGGGAATGTTATGTGTGTTCCTGCTTAGCACTCCAGCATCTGCTTTCCAGATGCACACCTCTTAAAACTCTGATTTCCTTGGGTTTTGGGTTTGCTCTTTTTTTTTTTGTTGTCTCTTAAGAAGAAAGTCTAGGAAACGGAACAATGACAGGAGGATCATTGTGAGAGACAATCAATGTACAGAACTGTAGCCCAAAAAAAAAAAATATCTGAATTCACCAGAAACCAAGAGCCTGAAAATAGCCACAACCAACTGTCCAGAGCTTTGTCTAGAATGGCTTTAAACAGAAAAAAAATATATATATATAAAGAGCCATGGACAGTCTCCTTACCCCTGTCCAGAAGTCGATGTAAACAACATCCATAGAAACTGGGATTGTTAAGAAAGTTTATCCATAGATCTGGATAGCAATAAAAAGCGTTTCCTAGGAAACTGTAAAATCCTGTACCAAGCAGTGCACAGCCAAGCCGAGAGGAGCACTGGGTTGATTTGTATTTTCAAGGTACAACTCTGCATGGTTTCTTTTAGATCCCGTGGTAATGTACAAGGAGAGCGCGTGTCAAGGTCAGGGCTGGTTGCTGGGTTGGGCAGGGGCGGGGGGGGGGTTTGTTTTTCCTTTCCTTTGTTTGCTTCTCTGAAATGTCTCCTGTGTTAACTCCTTGCTCTGGGTTTTTGTTTCAGTCCTCACTTGCAATAACAGGGCTGTGCTGCTCCCTGCATCTGTCCTTCCTGGGCACCTCAGTAATTGCCTTCTGCCGCCAAAGAAACGACGGTTTCGTGTCTGCCCATCTCTTCCAGCACCGCTGCCAGCATGCTCAGGTTGCCATCAGGGAAATTCTGGGCTTCCCAGAGATCCAGGATCACCCCAGTAGGACTTGATTTTGTAGCAAAATAATTTAGGTACCTGCAACAAGTCAAAAGGAAACCCATGGTTGTTTTTAGCTGTGTGAAGGCTACCTGATTTCACAGGGTTTCACCTCAAGGAGCATCCAGTTCCAACCCTGCTTTCCACTAGGTCATGTTGCCCACAGCCACACCCAGCCTGGCCTTAAAAAGGGATGAAGCTTCCACCACCATTCTGGGCAGCCTGTTTCAGTGTCTTGCCACCCTCATGGAGAAGAACTTCTTCCAAATATCTAATCTAAATCTCCCCTCCTCCAGCTTAGACTGATTCTCCCCAGTCCTGTCACTACCTGACATCCTAAAAAGTCCCTGCCCAGGTTTCTGGTAGGCCCCCTTCAGATACTGGAAGGCCACAATGAGGTCTCCTTGCAGTTTTCTCTCCTCCAACCTATATCCATTGCTGGTGCTCATCCCCTGTGTCTGCAGGCCCATCTACTGTCACTCACCTTATCACAGACTCATAGAATCGACCAGGTTGGAAGAGACCTCCAAGCTCAGCCAGTCCAACCTAGCACCCAGCCCTGGCCAGTCAACCAGACCGTGGCACTAAGTGCCTCATCCAGGCTTTGCTTCAACACCTCCAGGGACGGTGACTCCACCACCTCCCTGGGCAGCCCATTCCAATGCCAATCACTCTCTCTGCCAACAACTTCCTCCTAACATCCAACCCCTCCTAACCCTCCTCCGGCACAACTTGAGACTGTGTCTCCTCGTTCTGTTGCTGCTTGCCTGGCAGAAGAGACCAACCCCACCTGGTTACAGCCTCCCTTCAGGTAGCTGTAGATAGCAATGAGGTCTGCCCTGAGCCTCCTCTTCTTCAGCCTAAACAACCCAAGCTCCCTCAGCCTCTCCTCTCCTAATGACCTACACAACACACCATCCAAAGCCTCAATGTGTGTCAGAGCCATGGAGAGTAGCAACCTTCACCAGGATCCTTTGCACATAGCTCCCAAGGGGCTTTGCTGTCTGACCACACATAGGCAGCCCCACTCACCTGTCCAGTTTGAGCTTGTGGGCCAGCATCCGCCAGTCGTGGCCCCTGGTCTGGGGTGCATCCAGGCTGCTGCACAGCTTCTGCCTTATCGGGAGGGGGATGCTGAAAGCGCTGGGCCCGACGATGGTGGTGATGGTGTCTGCAGAGTCCGCAGGAGGATAATCGATGCCAGTAGGTTCCTGAGGTTGGAGAGAAAGCAAAGCACAAATAAATACAGCAGTTTCATTAGTGACTGCAGAGACAACTGCTGACCTGTATCCTCTGAGGCTCAGTGCCATACTTGCACTAAAGGGCAGCAGCCCTCTGCCCATCACATGTTTAGGTTAGTCACCTGAAACAAAAACATTTATAACTGACTTTGGGTGGACAGCAGATTGTTCCCTTTCCTTTTCCTTTTCCCTTTCCATTCCTTTCCT
>WAAF01021282.1:0-19581 GCA_013400475.1 Tricholaema leucomelas
GCAGGAGAATGGTGAAATCCAGTGTATTTCATAGAGAAATCTAAGTTTAGCTGAGACAGTTTAAATTCAGAATGTATAATACAATTTGTTAGGAGTTTTCTGTTCTAAGTACCATCGGCATCCCACAATGAAAGAATCTGCGAGAGAATCTACAGTACGTGAGCACGAACCCAACGTCACCTGGGAGTCCCTGTTCTTGTCTCATCTGTTTGCTGTTTCTGAGCTTTTGAACCCCCATAAGGACTAAGATATGATTGTTATCATTAGAGCACGGGATTGGGAAATGGGTTTGGTTCTTAAACTAGTACATTTTCATGATTGATTGCCAAGGTTTACTTCTATCCTGTTTAAAGTAGCTGCTATTCACAAGTACTTTTCCCATTTGCTTTCTTCAGCAATTTACATTCAGCACATTTGCTGATAGTGTTTTGTTTTTTTGAACATTCATAACAGGTGTTTTCTTTCATTGCAAAGCACGTTTACCATCTTCAGTTCAAGAAAATGCAGAACACTTGCACATCACTGTTTCTCATGTTGATACGCTTTCAATTTAGCTTTTGAATACTTTTTTTTTTTTTTTTAATGCTGCTGTTGTTGCATAGGTTAGTTGCCTGTTATACCCTCTAATACTATGCAAAATTATGCTGAAAAGCAGTGAGATTGGCACATTGATAAGGAACTTGGAAAGTTCAGGATGAACCTTTTTATTCCTGCTGGAAATAACATCAAAAGAAATGTGTAATATGTATCTTGTGTGGTTATTGATAAGATTGTGAAGCTCATATTATTGCTATGCAGGGAGTGAGAATGGAATGTCGAGTCTAAGCTGCTTGGCTAAGCCATTATACTTTTTCTGAGACTGCAACATTATGTAACATAAGACTCATATAAAAGGCTTTCTAAAACAGAATACATTTATTTTGTCATCTCCTTTTAGATAATAAAACAGAAATTAAAATAAGAGTATATTAGGTGTGGGTTCGAAGAGCAATGCTATATGCAAAAGAGAAAGAGACAGAGCCAACTAAAAGACAGATTTTTGGCATATCTTGAGCAGTCCTGAAATGCTGAGCAGAGGGCATGCATCTCTTTCTTGGTGTATTGCTGTGCAGATGGGACCACGGATTACATGAAGGCATCATAGTTGCTATAGTGATTAAATGAGGAATCTTTATTCAAGCAGAAAAATGTAAGGAAGCAAAGCAGTATATTCTCTAATAGCACAGACATTTCTCTTGCTATTTTAGTATTGTGATCAGGTTGCTGTTAAATATTGTTTTGTGTGTAGAATATGTGGTAATCATGTCATTGACATCAGGGAGCCATCTTCCTTCTTTGCAAAGACACCTCATTTCTCCTGACAGTAACCTGCAAGCTTTCCAATCAGTTTCATTGCTTTACACTCACACTAGGGAAAAATCTCTGCCAGAGACTTCAATTTACCTGACAACCACTGAACTATAGTTTGCTACTTGCCTGCAATGATTTCTATTATATGTTTAGAGCTGCTTGCAATGACTGCTGTCATATGCTTAGATTTGCAATTCAGTGTTTCCTTCTGAGCTTTTTCCATTTCCTTGAAATCTGCACATTCAGTCATTGTTGATGTTGTGCTCAAAGTTCCTGTGGAAATAAATACCACTTTTGTTTGTTTCTTTCTAAATGTTCCTGTGATGCACAGACTTTTTGCTGTTAATGTATCTGCTTCCTTTTCTACGGTGTACATCCTCAGTGTCATTCTGAGATGTCACTGTACTATCCAAGCAATCCTTGGATGTATACTTAGACAAACATTCTTATTCTCTAGAAATTACAGCATCTGTCTAACTAAACTGGGTTTCATGTAGTGGTAAAACCAGCAGCAACAACAAAATTGAGCTATTTTTTAGAAATTACATGTTAAAAATCTGAACTTATGTGTTCAGACTGCAAGTAACTCAAGTTTATTTGCATGGTCGTATATCACTTTAATATTTTCCTCATAAATTTCAGATTCTGAAAAACAAGCACAGAATTACTTAACACATTGAAGCACAGATAAATATTTTTATAGTAAACTGTAGAAGCTTGTCATACTGCAGGTCTCCTATCTGAACTGAAGGAAAATAAAAATGTATTTCCTATGGTAAAGCTCTCTGGTATATGAATTGCTTATTTTTGCATACTTATAAATACTAGAAATTTGATTTATTTTGAATGTTGTTTCCACCAAATATGTACATAATGTTTATAATACCAATGGGGGGAAAAAAGACAATTAATTTTATACTAATCACATTCCTAATTTAAAAAGGAAATAATGACAGTTGCTCTGTGATAGAAAGATATTTTCTCATTTTCCTTGCCTAGTTCTCTGCTGACTTGAGATTTTTTTTTTAATGTCACTCAGGTTTTACATTTTAGAGTAAAGGATGGATGGCCCCATCTATTTGCTATTGAAAAGCTCACAGTTGTTTTTAAAAATTTCTTACAGACTTCAAGAATTTTACTCTTCTCTACCACTGAAATTCGAAATGTTCTGAACTTCTGCAATAATTTCGATCCAAGGCTTTGTGAATCCAAACCATATTGTTCCTGACTGAAGAATGTATGATTAATAGTACTGGTAATCCAGTCACTGGTGAATCACATCTCTCTTGTCTTTTTTGATATTTGCATATAGACGTAGATGAAATGAATAAAATTATGTATTAAGCCTTTGATTCATAGGCCTATTTAACCTCAACCATACTCAAAACCATGATGCAGTAGAATCATAGATTTAGAGAAAATACAGTGGAAGAATCCAGAAGTTGTCCACCAATACACATCATAGGTAAACTGTCACTCTAGAAATCAGGCAAAGAAAAATTAAATCATATATGACAGTGGTTCATTATCAGTCTTGGTGTAGTCTTAGAAGGTGCCCAGTCAGGACTAGCTGGATTTAAGAAGAGAACAGAAGTTTAAAATTATGACATTAAATCAAGAGTTAAGTCTTAAGGCTTTCAGGACTACAAGATAAAAATCATCTCTATGCAGAAAGCTCCACTGAAGCACAACTCTTACACAAAGATGTTTTTGCCTTTATGAAAAGTATCTGTCAAAACTAATTTCTCATTCCTCTGAGATTAAGTAACTTTGTGCCACTAGTAAATCGGACTCACATCTTATCTTTTACACTTTCAGCTGCAGTCTATGGCACACATTTATCTTCCACCTGCTGTTACTTCACTGCTAATCTCATAGGATTTCAATAACTAATTAGCAGGTTACATTAAGTATTTCAGGTGTAATATTTACAGCAAGAAACATGTAATAACCTGCTGTTTTGGAAAGGAGAGATACTACTCTATCCACAGATGCAAAATCATAACAATAAGAGATAATTTTCAGCATAAATTCCAAAAGTTTACATGTTTTAAAGTAGAATGTTATGAATTAATTGAAGAATTTTGATTAAAGAAGAGAGAGGGAAAAAAAAAAAACTTAAATGCATCATACATTTTTTTCTTCACTTTCTTTTTTTTTCTGTTAATAAACAGTTTTTAAGTAATTTTTTTTTCTTTTTGTGGTACCCATCAATCATATCACATGCATTGTTTGATTGCTTTTCCATTGTAAGGTACCTTTCCAAACAGATATAGCAAATAAAAGTTGTAGACTTTAATTTACAAATTCATGTCACTTTTTCTATTGAAAACATAATAGTTTAAAGCAATGTGAAACATAGCTTAGTAAAATAATAATTAAAAAAAATAATTTCTTTCCTAATAGAAAGCATGCATGTCTACCCATAAAAATTCACGGTCCACTCTTACGCACCATTTATATCATAAACTCATTACTTTGAGCCCTCAAAACAATTGCTAATATGGATAATTATTCTCCATTATAGCCGAAACTCATTAAGTCAAATGAATTTAAGGTTTTATGGCAATGGCCAGATGCACTTTTCCAGAAAGTCTTATGTTTGCTTTCAAACTTAAGATCTACACGTGTCACTTTGTGCAGTCAATGAGATTCTAAAGATACCATCTGAGGGACATGATTTCTGGACAAGGTCAGATATAATTTGTCCCTTTGATAAATGAGGATGGCTACATACCTTGATTTTTTTTTTTGTTATTTCATTTTTGAGTAGTGATATTTAAAAATTCTTATCTCAAATATTCCTAGGAATGTTAAAAGCCACATGTACTCAGGTGAGGTTTTCAAAGACCTAGAGTTTGACCTACTACCTGTGTCTCATCCCTAATTGCTCATAATTTCATTACATAAAGGACTAAATACCATCCAAGCTGATACATACTGAAAAATACTGAAAACTAATGAAAAAGTTGGATTCAGAAAGCATACATTTGTAATGACACATTCTTTTAATAATAAACTTGGAAAATTATATATGACAATTAAATTTTGATTAAGTTTTGAGACTATGCTTGAGTGAGAAGTTAATCTTTTTTACAAACATATCTATGCTGGTTTGAGGCTAAATGGAATATTCTAATAAGATAAATTAGGTAATTGGTTGTAAAATAATAATAACAACAAAGTTGTACAGGGTTAACCCTCCAGGGGGAGTGACCTTGAACCTGACCCTACGTGGTCTTGACCCCTCCCCAGGGGTGGGTGGGTCAGCACTACCAGGTGATGGTTAGCCCACTCCCCCTTCCTGTCTGAAGATCCATAAAAGCAGAGAGACTCTCTCTCTGCACTCCCTGCCTCCCTAATTACCAGCATCACCATCCTGTTCCTTGTTCTCTTTGTTTTAACACGTGGCCATCAGCCACAAGGCAGACAAAGCCATTACCATCAAAATCGGGTTGTATTTACACATTTTGTATTTGTTTTCCCTTCCCTATACCTTTGTAACTTCCCTAACTCAGACAGCTTTTAAATTTATTGTTAAACATTTCTTTTTAACTTCCAAATCGAGTGAGATTTACTTAATTGGGTGTGCTTACCTTTTGCTCTCTCTACATCTAATTCCTTTCTTTTGGGAAAGAAGGGGGAAGAGGGAAGGGCACTCTATAAAATGTTATTTATTCTATCAAATGTATTTGAGTCTCTGGGAATTTAAATTAGAACCAAGACAATTTATTTGACATCCAACGTGCGGCTAGATATTATTTTAGACAAGATTTGGAAGTTAAAAATGGATGTTTTGAGAGTTTTAATAATCCAAGCTTTTGGATGGCTATTTTGGTCATGGATTTTAAAGTTCATAAGTTATCATGTTTTCTGGATAATGATTGATATGGTTTGGGAATATTCTAAGAATTTGCCTATGTGAGTCTATATATGTGCTTGTAAATTTAGCTTTGTTGTAAAAATATAGCATTGTCTTCCTTCCAAGCCGTCTGAGCTGGTCTGGTAAATTTTCAACTGGGGAAGGGGGAAGTTCCTTAACCCATTACAATATCTAAGAAAAGTTTTCACTCTTAAGGATGTCCTTCAGTTTCACAAGTCAGTCAGTTTTGCATTTTGAATTAATTCACCTAAGGAACTGTATTATGAGAAGCTAATATTCTCTAAACATATTCTCTAAACTTTGTATGTTGCCTGTTTCAAAGGATAAAACTAATTTTTATGCAGACTACCTCATTAAATGGTTTTCAAACACTTACTGCTGTATGTCACTAAACTCTTCATCCTTTATGCCATTGTGTTAAAGAAGAATGTAGACTTTCAAAGCATGTGTTCAATACTTCAACTGAGCTAGTGACTTAGTGCAATTATAAAAGGCTGGGTAAAGAGGTCAGACTGTTTTTTCACATTATGAGACAAACTTTCAGACATGAATTTTCAGAAGTGTATCGATTTCATTTCTATTAAGTTGCAGTTAATGACAAAAATTTTTCTCACTGAAAATTTTATACATAAATTTCATTTAGCCTCACATTTCTCCAACAATATGTCCAGTTTGCAGCCTACGAAATATCTATTTCCACTTTAGCAATTAAAGTGTAATTGCCTAAGATTTAAGTCTCAGAAAGAAATCTAATTTCTCATCTTTACCCATATCATGATTATTCAATACAGTCTGTATTTGCTCTACTTTGATAGTCTACTGAAAAAAAAAAAAAAAAAACAAAAGCTAAGTTGTACATTTTATGCAACATATAGTTAAGAATACAAGTATGAAACCTAAATTTGCAAAAAATTTCAAGTGAATTTCAAGTTCTGTCAGATTGTGCCATCAACAGAATAATAGAATATATTAGACCTATAACAGAAGGAGTTTTGGGTTCATTTTTTTTTTTTGGTGGTTTTTTTTTTATTATTAATGTTTTACACTTGTGATGTTTCAATACAGAGGCGGTCCTTTGGGCAATTCATTTTCACAGCTACACAGACCTCCACAGACCTCCACATATATGTGCAATAACGTACGCATCAGGATAACATTTACACATTTTAGATGCTTGCAAAGTAATTGTGGTTTTGATCTCCTACAGAAGAAAATGTGATGAGACTAACCTTTGCAGATTTATTGTGCTTCTGTCTACAGAAGCAATGATGGGAAGCAGCAGCAGACAGACAACCAGCATCCCTCCACGTCTAACTGCTTCTCTTTCTGCACGACTGATCACAGCACGAAGAGCTTACAAGCATTTCTCAGTTCTTAGAGTAACATACATCATATTATAACACTCCATATACATTCCCTTGTAAACAAAAAAAGTCATCAGTCAAATGATTAGCTAATAAAATTATAATATTTGAGAAGCTTTTTAAAGATGTAGATTTAATTAATCTTCCCGGGTCAGCATTTTATTTTATAGCTAATGGTTCCATTTTAAAGCCTGTTACATATCTTGAGCTTTCACTAATTCTCTGGGCCTCACTGAGTATTCAAGCCTTCTGGAACCCTGTCATTAAGCTGTTCTTTAAAAGTATGATTTAAGCTTTTATATTTAAGGCAACACACAGAAAAAAAAAAATAAAAGACATCCACTTCTACTTGCCACTTTAGTAAAGTGAGACTTCTTCCTCATATGAGTATCAGTGTCTTCTAATAGGAAGAACAGACTGCAGGAACATCTAATGAGGAAAAGACAAGAAATTGAAGGTAGCAGGGAAGAAAGAAAAAAGCTATATTGAATGTTTTTCATTCTGAAATGTAAAGAGATCATTGCATTTTTATATGATAATACAAATCTAAGGCCTCATATCATGCTATGAAACTCATTGTCACAAAAGCAAAAACCCAGACAACTAGTAACCATAATAGCAGTTAAAGAATTTGTATTAATTATTGAGATTTTTATTTGAGTCCCATTGTTAACTACCAGGTAACTAAAAAGGTTACTGCTGTTATACCCTGCAAAGTATGCAAAAAAAAAATGCAGTAAGGAACTGGAAAGAAAGACACCAATTAGGTTTTCAGTACTCATTTAGTTGGGGCAATTAACGAGACAGGAATTATAAAATATGTAGTTAGTTTTATTTCTGGAAATCCCTGTCCACAACTATATGCAAAAGAGCTAAATTTGGGTTCTAATTCGGTCGAGAAAATCTTGACAAGGATGCTTATGGGCAATTCATTCATTTAGGAGAATCAGAAAAGTTTAGCCAAAAAATGGCTTTTTTTCCACTTACAAATAGGGAGCCTGTAGCCCTAGGGAAAGTCTGTGCTACTCACTGAAGTGGAGTAGAAATTTCAAGATAGTCCCTGGCTCCTTTGTGGCAGTGTTGGAACTGCTCATCTGTTGAAAGGCTTCTAGATCTTCCCAGGGTGCTGGGAAAGAGGCAGACAATCTCTGACTTGATCCTGGTTCCTCTTGGCATGGAGGTTTGCAGAGGTGCAGACAGAATCTCTTGCAGATGTGCAGAGAACACAATGTCTGTGGCACTTCTTGCCACATTGTAAGGCACTTAAATGCCCTCTCCAGGGATACCTGAGGCACTTAAGTTTCCAGGTAGTTCAAGCCCAAAATATCAGGGTCAAGCTGGTCTGAAGCATGAGGCAGAGCAGAACATGTTTTCCAAGAGCAGTAAGGCAGAGGCAGTCAGGCAGAAGCAGCTCAACTGCTTGTAACATCTCAGTTCATATTATTTGCCTGAGTTTAATGGCTGCTTTGGCCACAGAGATTCACCAATCAAAATGGCATTTGCAAAACTGACCGTATTAGGTGAAATCAGTACTTGCTCACCCTTATTTGGGCAAGACACCAACAAGTACCTAAACTCCTGTAGGAACCTGTTTATCACTTTGGGAGGGGACATAATGGCCCAAGCTTTTTTTTTTCCTCCCACACTTGCTTCCCCCATCAGCAGAAGGGTGGGGCAAGCCAGGACATCTAATAGGCCTCTTAGCCTTCCAGGACAAGTACAAAGTAACAAGTTTTCCTTTTTACTTCAGCAATAACTCCTTCTTTTGTCTAAAATCACTGCCTCCTACAAATCCTAATGCTAGTTTCTATCTGTATCCCTTATTAATCACTCTCACAAAATTCAATACTTAATGATCTATCTCAAGAGGTGATTGAGTTTGCAATGACAAAGCATGACATGCTCTTTGGGATATCTTCATTTGTAGTAGCCTAACCCTTTTTTAAGTACTCAGAATTAGAAGAGAAGAAAAATAGCACCTTAATGCTAGAGCTTGTGCTAGTAGTTGTTGTATCAGTGGCTTGTACTTATCCTATATAAAACAAATGAGTAAAACTTACTTTTAATAATAACTTCAGGATTTGGGGAATTTTAATTACACTAAATAAATGAGCAAGTTAGCTAAAGTGTTAAGTAATGATCTATGTAAATGATATTTTATAAATTCAGCAAAGGAAGTTTAGCATATCATGAAATTTGTTAAGATAAACCAAAAGTCTAGGAAGTCAGTATTAGTACACTTACAAGGTAAATATTTAAAATAGGCAAAAATTTCAGAATATATATATATACTGAAGCTGTCACAGCTTGTCAGTTATACAGAAAAACACCATCTTACCCCTGCAGTCTATGTAAGTTCAATCAGAGAACAACTAGAGACTAAATGACTTTCCAAAACTGAGACTAAGAAATAGAGATGATGGAGCTGAAGGTCAAAATCATCTCTGACCACAACTTAAATCAGCAGAGGTTTTGCATATGGTTTTGTCTTTCATTCCTACGCCTTCATAAGCATAGTAGAGCAGGTATTAATTTGCTGTCTGCAAAAGGGTCTGAAAGAAATATTTAGCACACAGGGAAAAGTGTTGTTACATTGAGAATCTAATGCTCAGGAAAATTGTAGAATTATAATATTTTATACTGCTGAATTTGCTGGTGGGTTGTGGTGTTGTTGTTTTGTTTTTCTTTTCATTTTGAACTTCAAACAATACAGTAAAAGGAAATTAAATCGATTTACACTCTCATCAAAAAGACAAAGTTTAACAATTATGAAGAAAAGGACTATGATGTGGACAGTTCACTTTTCTGTCATACAATTGAAATGCAGTCAGAATAAAAAGGAACTCAATTTAAGTGCTTCAAGAAGATTTTATACAATGTTCCTTGATAAAGATAGAAATAAAAAAGAGTGTTAAGAACACGTATCTCACCAGTGTATACAAAAATTATATCGTTGTGTAAACAAAGATTACATTTATGTGTTTTTTTTGTTTGTTTGTTTGTTTGTTTAAGAACAAAAGACCAAACCAAAACAAACAACCAAACTGAAATATAGTTACAAGGCCTCTTCAGAGACTTCTCTTCTTCAGGATGAATAGTGCCAACTCTCTCTCAGCCTGTCCTCATAGGAGAGATGTTTCATCCTTCTGATCATCTTTGTGTCCATCCTCTGCACCTGCCAGTCTTTATCCCTTCTGTGTTTAGGGTTCCATAGTTGGGTGCAGCAATCCAGGTAAGGTCTCACCATAGCAGAACAGAGCAGCAGAACCACATCTTTCTGGACTTCAGCAAAGCCCGGACTTCAGCAAAGCCTTTGACCCTGTCTGCCACAACAAGCTCCTGGCTAAATTGGCAGCTCGTGGCTTGGACAAATTCACTCTGTGCTGGGTCAGGAACTGGCTGGAAGGCCGAGCCCAGAGAGTGGTGGTGAATGGTGCCACATCCAGTTGGCAGCTGNGGTGGCCAAGAGGGCCAATGGCATCCTGGCCTGTATCAGGAACAGTGTGGCCAGTAGGACGAGGGAGGTTCTTCTTTCCCTGTACTCAACACTGGCCAGGCCACACCTTGAGTATTGTGTCCAGTTCTGGGCTCCTCAACTCAAGAGATGAGGTGCTGGAATGTGTCCAGAGAAGGGCAACAAATCTGGTAAGGGGCCTAGAACACAAACCCTATGAGGAAAGGCTGAGCTGGGGTTGTTCAGCCTGGAGAAGAGGAGGCTGAGGGCAGACCTCATTGCTGTCTACAACTACCTGAAGGGTGGTTGTAGCTAGGTGGGGGCTGGTCTCTTCTCCCAGGCAACCAGCAACAGGACAAGGGGACACAGCCTCAAGTTGTGCCGAGGGAAGTATAGGCTGGATGTTAGGAGGAAGTTCTTCCCAGAGAGAGTGATTTGCCATTGGAATGGGCTGCCCAGGGAGGTGGTGGAGTCACCATCCCTGAGGGTGTTCAAGAAAAGACTGGATGAGGCACTTAGTGCCATGGTTAAGTTGACTGGATAGGGCTGGGTGATAGGTTGGACTGGATGATCTTGGAGGTCTCTTCCAACCTGATTGATTGTATTGCATTCTATTCTATTCTATTCTATTCTATTCTATTCTATTCTATTCTATTCTATCTTTCAATCTGCTGCCCACATTTCTTTTGACTCAACCCAAGATGTGACTGGCCTTCTAGAATACAAGTGCATATTGTTGGCTCATGCCCATCTTCTCATCCACCAATACCCTCAAGTCATTTTCTGCAGGGCAGCTCTCAAATTCATCATCCCCCAGCTCGTATTGATATCAAGGATTGCTCCGACCCAGGTGCTGAACCTTACAGTTTGCTTTATTGAACAACATAAGATTCTCCTCAGCTCATTTCTCCAGCTAGTCCATGTTCCTCTGGGTGACATTCTGTCCTTAAATCTTATGAATGACACTACTCAACTTGCTAAGGATGCACTCAGTTTTGTTGTCTATATTATTGATGAAGATATCAAACAGCATTGGTCCTGACACAGACTCTTGTGGGACATCACTTGCCACCTGTATCCATCTGGGTGTCAAGCCATTGACCACTACCTTTGGATGAGATTATCCAAACAATTCCTTATCCACTGAACAGTCCATTCATCAAAAAACATATCTCACCCATTTAGAAAAATGGACTCTGTAGGGGACTGCGCTAAAGGCTTTACAGAAGTCCAGACAGATGATATCTGTTGGTCCCTGGTCCAGTGATAGAGTTACATCATTGTAGAAAGCCACCAGGTTTGTCAGGCAGGATTTGCCCCTGATGAAGCCATTCTGTCTGTCTTGAATCACCTCCCTGTCTCCATGTGTTTTAATATAGCTTCTATGGTGATTGTTTTATGATCTTTCCAGACAGAGGTGAGTATACTTCATTCACTATAAATGAAAAATTAAGTAGGATAGTGAGAAACAAAACCAAAACCATATCCCTGCTACCAAAACCTTGACATATAAGCAAAACACAAACATTAAAGTAATGTTAGTGTCCTCAGTTGTCAGTCATCACACTAACCATTTTATTTTAGCCAAGGCATAAGATGCTTGATTTCCTACAGTAAGTTAAAATACACAGCTTGAAGTTCATTAATTTTGTTCTACCTTATCACAGAATCACAGCATGGTTTGAATTGGAAGTGACACCTACAAGTCATCTAGATCATCCCCCAGGCCAGAAGCAGGAACTTTGCTCTCTAGCTCAAGTTGCTCAAAGCACCATCTAATCTGACTTTGGATGGTGTCAAGGATGCAACACTCACTACTTCTCTGGGGAACATATTCCAGTGTCTCATCATTTTTACTGTAAAAAAATTCTCACTTATGAGCAATCTATGTGTTTCTAATGTGTTTGCTCCTTGATGAATAAGCTTGATTAAGAAAAAAGCTTCCACCCATTTTTCTTATAATCTCCTTTACATATATAAAGGCTGAAATAAGGTCTTCCCAGCGTTTCACTTCCATGTTAAAGAACTCCAACTCTCTCAGCTTTTCTTCACAGAAGAGGTGTTCCAGACTTCTGAACATTTTTGTGGCTCTCCTCTGGACCTACTTGAACAGACTTCTGTCTTTCTTATACTGGAGACCCCAGAGCTGGATGCAGTGATGCAGGGGGCAGTCTCATGAGTAGAGTAAATAGGAAAAATTGACTCTCTTAATCTGCAGGTCGAGTTTCTTTTTATGCAACCCAGGGTCATCTTCCTTATTATCTTAATCACAAGCTAATTATTGAATTGGTTATTTAATTCTGACTTTTTTCCATCATTGTTGAGACTGGGGAACATCGGTTTTGTGGCTGGTTATCCCTGTGGTTTGGGTTAAGTTACAAAATTGAAAAAAAAAATCTGTTTAATCAATGGTAGAATAGTTAAATATTCCTGTCTATGTAAAACCAAGGTTATAGATGTAAGTAAATAAAATGGCAGTGATATAGATTGACATTTTTGTCCATAAATATACCTAAATTTACTTCATAAATTTATATATGAAGTTGTAACAAGATATATTTGTCCATGACAAAGAAAATGAGTCAAAGAATGTAGCAAAATAAGTGAGATAGAAAACTGATAAAAATTGTAAGTGATCACACGTATTATTGTAACATATAGGAAGATCTTAAAGGGAAAAAAAAATATCCTTTTACCAAAATCATTCATGATATCTGAGAAACATTCTATAGACACACTTCACAACTGTCATCATATAACAGCTGGTGCTTATCAGTACTTGTGTTATAATAAAACTTTTGCTGCTCAAACATCCTTTGTTTCATCTGAATAGTAGAGCAAGATGTGTTGTAATTATATGTTCTTTCTGAATTGGTAGTACAGCTTCCCAGGAGACTTTTCCATTTCAATGCTACAAAAAGATCCCAGATAATAGGACACATTTTCATCCTTTCTTGCATCACCTCTCTCAACTCCAGCTCCTGGAATAACCTATTACACACATGAGGACACACATCTCTCCAGTTGTTTTATATCCATCCAATCAATCATTTTCTTGCCTTACAGCAACATGCTCCATTCAAACCTTTTTGTGGTTGTTGTATTATTTGTTTGTCTGGGGGGGTTGTTTGTTTCTTTTTCTTTATATGTTTGGGTTTCAGTGTTTTTTTTGTTGGTTGCTTGGTTTAGAGGGGGTGCAGTTTTATTGGTGTTTGTTTTGGTTTACGAGGAAAGCTAACTGTCAAAGAAAGCTAACTGTCTCAAAAAACAAACAGAAAAACAAAACAAAACAAAACATCACTTTCCTATCATGTAGATGTGCAACCGAGCAGATGCAATGGACATCTCAACATTATTGTCAATTACCAGTGACAGACAGATATAACAGCACACTCCTATGGTTATGAAAAGGGAAAAATACTTTACAAGAATAATCTCATAAATTTATTAGACATGAATTGAAAGAGAAATACAAAAAGGCTTTAACTGTTGCACATGACTTAACCCTTAAGTGGTTAAGTATGGACACAAAGTACTAGGAAGTATTTCATGACAGAGTAAATTGTTTTTTTCTGCAGGTACATATTACTACTTGTATTACATAATTTGATATGTCACTGTTTTTCTTAGGCTTTTTTATATGAAATCTTTGTCAAAATGAAAGGCAGAAATACAGCTTTGAAGCATGTCATTAGTACAGTTTACTACTCAATTGCATGGGATATGCAGAATTTCAAAGAACAATTGAGTTCTGGGGCAATGCTTTCAATAAAGCGTGACTACTAAAGACAAAATTTGACTCATTTATAAAAAGCTTTAAGCAGCTCTGTGGCAGAATAGGGCTGGACTATGTGACATTGCCTATACATTTTGTTGTCTGTTTCTTCCCACAGATATGAAGTAATGGGGAAGAAGGAACATTAAGCTCTTTTACTAGCAGGAAGCAGCCACACAGTTGGAGTCACCAACCAGAACATGATCAAAGTTTCTCAGTTCCTCGGTTCATATGTTGTCTAAGATGTTAATGTTAACAAAAACCCAAAACACAAACAAACACCAAAAATCTCAAACAAACAAACATACAAAAAAACCCCAATAAGAGTCACAGAGCAACTTTCCTCCCTGGTTACATTCTTCTTTCTTAGATCTGGTGTCCTGGATCTTGACTATTATGTGGTCCATTATCCCTTTAGGCCTGAAATATGCATTAATTGGAAAGGAAATTAGTTCTATCAAGAAAAAGAAAAAGAGTTTCTACAGAGCTGTGAAAGAATTCCACTTTTTTTTTTTTCCTGCATATTACTCTTCCCAGGACAAATTACACTTTTTATTTCTTGAAAAAAACCCCTCACATAATTGCATCTAGGTATATAAATAACCTTTAGATAACCATAGTCTCATCATTATAGATCTAAGTGTACAGTTTAAGCTGCTTTCAAGGAGACTAAAATTATAATTTAAGTCTTAGTAAACTCTTTATGCCAAAGTCATATTAGATGTGACCAATCTGAACTGCCTTACATCTACTGGTGGCAGCAAGAGTAAAGAAATACACAAGTAACTCCATAAATCTTTTAGGTTTTCCCTCAGCACAATTTGAAAACTCAGTGCAGAACAGGGCTTTATTGAGAGGGATGGCAATTAAGCGTGGAATATTGAGTGATTTGGAGAGTAGGAAAACTGAGAAGTTTTTTATGAAGATCTTTGCTTCTCTTCTCTCTTAAGTACCTCATTTGCCAACAGCAGATGACCTCCTGATTTGCAATTTTGTATAAAGAGCAACCACCAAGCCCTAAAATTTTGATTGAAGTAATATGATTTGGGCTTTGGGTACAGAAGCCAAAATACCAGCAGAGAAGGAGTAAAAAAGTTTTAGATAACTGTACTCTTGCAGTAAGATCTTTATGACAGAGGAAATAAAAGAAAATTTTTTTGTGACCTTGCTTGCACAAAGCATTGAGAAAGAAAGAAGAAAGACTGTACAGACAAACAGTAACATTGAAGAACCATAATTCCTGGGGAGATGAAGATCTTCATCTCAGCAGGACAGAGATTGTGGGCAAAAAATGCAAACAAAGAATGTCCTCATAATCTGTGCAAAGAGTTTAAGCTTATGCTAAGACAGATTTGCATAGATGTCTTCATGCACTCATCCACCTTCTATGTAATGATAACCTGGGCTAGCTGTGAGGGCAGGTGATGAAGAGTCCAATAATTTTGTGGATGGACATTCTGGCTATAACTGCCTTTGCTCTCCTCCTTTCTCTTCTTCCCCACTCCAGTATTCATCTCATTTTATGGTACTTAGGATATCTTTTGCAGTATCTACCCAAGCTTGATCTAGATGATTTAAGTGATGAAATCCCTTTGCATTCAAATAAGAGCTATGTATCAGTTAATGAACATTGCTATTAAAAATCTTTTTAATCTGTTTCTATTTAAAAAAAAATACTTTTTAGATTTTTATTTGAAAAATAGGTCATTGTTTTCTACAAGATCAGAGCATACTCTAACACCAATAAAACTCTTCTGCATAAAGATATGTAATGACTAAAATCAAGTAATATTTTAACTTTCTCTTTGGTAAACAAAGTGGATTGAAGTTTCTTGAGTCTCTCATTATAAGATATCTTTTCCCTGACCCTAAGTCATTATTGTAGCTCTTTCCTAAATACTCTCATTAGTTAGGGCCCTTTTTGAAGACTGTGCAATTTTTTGGTAAGGACCTAATTAATGCTGTATTTATTACATCTTTATTCCTATTCAATATTACTTTGGCTATATTTAGGAATGGTTTCTTCTGGTAACAGTGCACAACTTAGAATTCTGAAGAGTGGAGAAATGGGCTACTCTGTAATATAAGCAGCTCTTTAACAAAACCACATTCCTATTTTGCCTTTTGTTTGTTTGTTTATTTGCTTAATTTTTTGGATTTAAGCTTTTTTAATGGGAGAATTACGTTTTTCAATCCTTTCAATTAAAAAAAATTGCGATAAATAAGAGGAAAACAAATAGAGGATATCAAGCCTTATTTGCCCTTCTACTTGTTATAGTACAATTTGACTGAAGTGAAAACATTATTCTTTCATCACGCAAGAATTTTTGTCTTTCTTGAAAAGTACACTAAAAAATGTAAATCACATTCTCATCATCAAAGTGCAGTACTCTTTTCATAGCAGCACTGAACTGATGACAAAATAATTGAGCAAGAAAAGACCACTATTTTTCAAAGTTACTTTCTAATTTTTCATGTCATTGTAGAAAAATGAATGAAACATCATTAGTAAAATATGATGAAGAAGCACAGTGACCAAAGCAAAATACTTTCCTTGTGCAACAGTCCATATCTTGGCAAGTACCATTTAGCTGCTTTTCACGCAAAGAGAACTAAAGGGTGATTTTTTTTTTTTTCTTTATATCAAGGGTGACAAAGATTAAAAACTTGATTTAACCCAAGACCTTGAGCAGAGAAGAGTCTCATTTATTTTTTCTTGCCTGGTATTTCTCTGCTCTTTTTTTTTTTTTGCCTTTGATAGTTGAGTAAAAATAAAAGAATGATGCACACTGGCACACAGAAGACAAGATTGAAAAAAACATGACTGGACAGCACATGAGAGTGTATTTTGTTTCTCCTCTTAAAGTACAATGTGAATTTTGAAAGGCATATAGGACACAGTGTCTTGGTACAAATCATAGGAGGATACGATGGGTCTTAAAACTTACGTGTTTGATATCTTAGTTCTTTGGAAACAGTGTTCTCTATGATCTAAGTTTTCACTTTGAAGGAGCCAGCTATGCAGAGTCTTTATGCTGCTGATAGATTAAAAAGAGTATGCAACATAAACATTATTTAAGCAATTACTGGACCTGAGTAAGGTGTTTGACTGTGTCCCACATGACAACCTGGTCACCAAACTGGAAAAACACAGACTGGATGGGTGGAGCACTCACTGGATAAGGAATTGGCTGGATGGTCGCATGCAGAGAGTGGTGATCAATGGCACAATGTCCACCTGGCGACCGGTGACAAGTGGTGTTCCTCAGGGGTCAGTGCTGGGACCAGTGCTCTTTAACATCCTTGTCAGTGATATGGACAGAGGAATTGAGTGCACCCTCAGCAAGTTTGCAGATGACACCAAGCTGTGTGGCACAGCTGACTTGCTGGAGGGCAGGGATGCCATCCAGAGGGACCTGGACAGGCTGGAGAGGTGGGCCCAGGCCAACCTCATGACGTTTAACAAGGCCAAGTGTAAGGTCCTGCACCTGGGTCGGTGCAATCCCAGGCACAGATACAGGCTGGGTGGTGAATGGCTGAGAGCAGCCCTGAGGAGAAGGACCTGGGGGTCTGGGTTGACGAAAAGCTCAACATGAGCCTGCAGTGTGCACATGCAGCCCAGACAGCAACCCTGTGCTGGGCTGCAGCAAGAGCAGTGTGGGCAGCAGGGCAAGGGAGGGGATTCTCCCCCTTTACTCTGCTCTCCTCAGACCCCACCTGGAGTACTGTGTGCAGTTCTGGAGCCCCCAGCACAAGAAGGACATGGAACTGCTGGAGCGGGTCCAGAGGAGAGCCACGAAGATGCTCAGAGGGCTGCAGCAGCTCTGCTATGAGGACAGGCTGAGAGAGTTGGGGCTCTGCAGCCTGGAGAAGAGAAGGCTTCGAGGAGACCTTAGAGTGGCTTTCCAGTATCTGAAGGGAGCCTACAGGAAGGCTGGGGAGGGAGTATTGACAACATCTAGGAATGTCAGGATGAGGGGTAATAGGCTTAAGCTGGAAGAGGGGAGATTTAGACTGGATGTTAGGAGGAAGTTCTTTACAGTGAGGGTGGTAAGACACTGGCACAGGTTGCCCAGGGAGGTTGTGGATGCTTCCTCCCTGGAGGCGATTAAGGCCAGGCTGGATGAGGCCTTGAGCAACCTGCTCTAGTGAGAGGTGTCCCTGCCTGTAGCAGGGGGTTGGAGCTGGATGATCCTTGAGGTCCCTTCCAACCTAAATCATTCTATGGTTCTATGAATAATTTATGCAACTAATCAATGTAGTCTTACTCTGGAATAACTTTTCCACATATGCACAATCCTTCCACCTAATTGAAAGGCAGAAGTGTTCAGACCATGAGGCAGAAAACCTGCAAACATAATCATTTATATTTCAAGAAGACACACAAAGAGGTGAGACAACATGATTCACTAAGTGACTATCCAGCTACACCTATATGAACTAGTTACCTTTTCAGAGTACATTTCTACTTCATAATATTTCAGCAGGAAACTCATCAGTCCTTCACAGACCTTGGTTATCTCACAGTAGGTATCCAACTCCAGCTATCAATAGATCCCAGTGTAATTAACACTTTTTCATGAAAACTCTCTGAAATATTTATGAGATATTTCTGTAGAGAAACACAGACATATGTGTATATATGTATACGTATATGTGTGTGTATATATATATATATATATATAAACAAACTTGTATTTTAACTATTCAGTACATTCAAATAGTTACAATTAAGGGACAAAAATAAATAATATAACAATACAGACCATTTATTAATGTGCATAGCCGTATGTAATGCATAATCGATTAGTCTAGAAATTTTGGAATAGTAGCTAATAACAGAACATCATCAAAATAACATAAAATACAATTCTGAAGTCCTAATTTTCAGCTTTTGAACTACTTTGTGATTTTATAGCATATAACAGAACACATGAGAATTCAAAACTGCTTTTATATTTTTAGAAAAATCTAAAATAATTCAATTAAATCAAGCATTTTAAAGAATCTAGTATTATTTCATTATGTTCTTTCAACCTTTTCAGTGATGGAAATCTCATCTCTGAAGGGATGCCACTGAAATAAGGATATATTACTGTATGGCTGTGACATACTAAATAATTAGTTTCAGAATCCTGTAAAGATCTCAGTAAAATATTAATTTGACATTTGGAATTATTAATAGTTGGCAACTTTAAAAATTGATGTTCAGTAAGTAGTTCAATTAGCTATTTTTATGAAAACCTGAAGATCACATTTATTCTTGTTTTGAGAATCAGTCAACCTATTTTAAGTACTCTAAGATTGTTTCTACATATAAGAATGTATATATGCCAAGAAGACATAAAATAGTGTCCTGATTTAAGATAATCTGCTGTACAAGCAAGTACCTACACATACAGATTGGGAGCAAAAGTGAGAGAAACACAAAAAAGCACTCTGGGTTGAGATAGAGAGAGTTTAATGGAATAATACAATATACCATACCACGCAAAAGAGCAAACAAGTCAGTAGAAAAAGGCAGCATCCAAGCCAGCAGCCACCAAAGCAGAAGAGAACATCACCCGAAACCAGAAACAGAAAGCAGCAACCAGAAACAGTATGCATCTCGGGTCACAATCTGATCTACAAGCAATATGATGCTTCGCTCTGGCTAGCACTTTTATTATAAAGCTGTCATGATGTCACCATGAATCTGAATACTGTTAGCTGATTGTTGTGGACGGGAGAAATTAATTGATGCAAGAGGATATTT
>WAAF01021293.1:1821-20435 GCA_013400475.1 Tricholaema leucomelas
CAGGTTGGAAGAGACCTCCAAGCTCAGCCAGTCCAACCTAGCACCCAGCCCTAGCCAATCAACCAGGCCATGGCACTAAGTGGCCCAGCCAGGCTTTGCTTGAACACCTCCAGGAATGGCAACTCCACCACCTCCCTGGGCAGCCCATTCCAATGCCAATCACTCTCTCTGCCAACAACTTCCTCCTAACATCCAGCCTAGACCTCCCCTGGAACAACTTGAGGCTGTGTCCCCTTGTTCTGTTGCTGGCTGCCTGGCAGCAGAGCCCAACCCCACCTGGCTACAGCCTCCCTTCAGGCAGCTGCAGACAGCAATGAGGTCACTCCTGAGCCTCCTCTTCTGCAGGCTGCACACCCCCAGCTCCCTCAGCCTCTCCTCACAGGGCTGTGCTCCAGGCCCCTCACCAGCTTCGTTGCCCTTCTCCGGACACCTTTTAGCATCTCAACATCTCTCCTGAGTTGAGGAGCCCAGAACTGGACACAGCACTCAAGGTGTGGCCTGAGCAGTGCTGAGTACAGAGGCAGAATAACCTCCCTTGTCCTGCTGGCCACACTGTTCCTGAGCCAGGCCAGGATGCCATTGGATCAGGGCCTTCATTTGTATTCTGCTTTTGTCCTGCCTTGCCTGACGTGGGCTTTGTGCCGTTGGAGTGACAGGGCTCTCTCGGGGCGGGGGGTCACTTGTGTGGCTATTGGAAGGGCAGCCTTTGGGCCTCAGCTATTGAGCTTCGCGTCGATGGCAGCCGCAAACATTTCCTGAGCCACTGCAGAGAGTCTCGGAGGCAGGTTCTGACAAGGTAATCTTTAGCAGCATTGACTTTTAACTCTTCCATGGCGCTGACGGGGCCCTTGCGTGCAGCTCTCCAAGCTGCTGTAGTAAGAAAGGGAAAAACAGGGGCCAGGCTGTGCCCTGCCACACTCCCCAGCCCAGGCAGGCACAAACTCTGCCACTCTTGAGGGCTTTGCAGATCCTCTTGTGCCTGCAACACGACCGACAGCTACTGCTGACTAAACACACGCCGAGACTCGCAGGGCCCGTGCTGTGTGCTGTACTCCTGTGTCAGCAAAGGGCCTGTCAAAGCTGCCTGGCTGTCATGGAGGGGCTGTAGGCCCGAAAAATAGGCTTGTTTCTATTCCTCACTTTGCTTTTGCCCTGCCTGGACATGCTCACATACCCCAGACAGAGGCAAACACGCTGAAGGCACACTGGGGGGACAATGGCCCTGGCGCCGCACTGTCTGGCTGCTCAGACCCATGGGGCACTCAGGCTGCATAAGCTCAGGCGTTGGGCGTGTGGCTTGCTCCTGCTCTGCCCATGTTTGGGGTACAGGACCTGGGGACCTTTCCACATTTGGTATGTCCCTGCCTGACGACAGAAGCCTATGGGACAGTGCTATGGCCGACAAACCCATCCATCCCCATACACTGCTTATACATGGGGCAACCTGAGTAAACAAGGCACCCTCCTTTGCCTGTGGGACACCCCCTGCTTTGCCTGTGGGACACCCCTCCTTTGCCTTGGGGACACCCCCTGCTTTGCCTTGGGGACACCCCCTGCTTTGCCTGTGGGACACCCCCTGCTTTGCCTTGGGGACACCCCTCCTTTGCCTGTGGGACACCCCCTCCTTTGCCTTGGGGACACCCCCTCCTTTGCCTTTGGGACCTTCCTTTTGCCTTTGGCTTTTGCCTGTTGCCTCCTGTTTTCGGCTTTCGCCACCCTCTTCATTCTCATCCCCTCTGACTTCTGCCTGAGGCTGCTGCCTTTGTCCCATGACGACCTGCAGCGGATTCAGCCTGAGCTATCCCCACGGGGATCAACTCCGTGACTGCCTTCACCTCATTCTGGGGACCACAGATACCAAAACTCTGATTTGTGAGTACTCAAACTCTCTTATTCAAGCATCAGAGGAACCTTATTGACTCCACCAGTGGCACTTTCTGCCATCAGACTCTGATTGGAGCTTTCCTAAAACCTACACCAAATTGTTTAACTCAGCTGTAGACAGACATTCTGTAGAGTGATTTCACTAACAGTGTACAAAGGATTTGTGTGGGTTTATTGTATAGAAGTTTGGGGAAATTTTTGTATATATTGATAAATTATTTAATAACAATCAAATTGGCCTTGGATCTCCCCAAAATTCAAATTAAACCCCTTTACAACACTGGCAAGAGGGACATGCCCATCAGGAATGCTGTCCTGAATGGCACAAACAGTGCTGGCGGTCCTCAGGCTGGGATTCACAGATTGCATTGGGCTGGAAAGGATCCTGAAAGATCATCTTGTCCGACTGACCTGCAGTGGGCAGGGGCACCTCCAACTAGATAAGGCTCCCCAGGAGCTCCACATTAGCACAACCACAGAATGGCAGGGGTCAGAAGGGATCCCTGAAGATCACTAAGGCCAAACCCTCTGCCAGAGCAGGATCACCTAAAGCAGATCATACAGGAACACATCCAGGCAGGCCTTGAAAGTCTCCAGTGATGGAGACTCCATCACTTCTCTGGGCAGCCTGTTCAAGTGCTCTACCCCCCTCAAAGTATCACAGTATCACCAAGGTTGGAAGAGACCTCATAGATCATCAAGTCCAAGCCGTTACCACAGAGCTCAAGGCTAGACCATGGCACCAAGTGCCACATCCAATCCTGCCTTGAACAGCTCCAGGGATGGCGACTCCACCACCTCCCTGGGCAGCCCATTCCAGTAGCCAAAGTAAAGAGGTCCCTTCTCATGTTTAGGTGGAACTTTCTATTTTCAAGTTTATGTTCATTACCTCTTGTCCTGTCAGTGGGGACCAGTAAGAAGAGTCTGGTCCACCCTGACACCCACCTTTTAGATATTTGCAAGTATAAGATCACCTCTCAGCCTCCGCTAACCTAAACAGACACAGCTCTCTCAGAGTTTCCTCATATAATAGATGTTCCAGTCCCCTCAACACCTCTCCAGGCTTCACATGCTTCATATTGCCCCTCACATGTTGCCCCCCTTATTCTACTGCCCCAGACCAGTCTCCGAATCCTGGCACCAAATTCACCTCTTGCCTGGCAATTACCTGCCAGAGTGAAACTCCCCTGGGGTGTGAAACTCCCTGCCAACTGCTCAGGGGCACCTGGGATCACAGCAGTTATGTCATCAAGGTTCATCCTGCACCTCCACGTGCCTCCACCCAGAGGCAAACATTAACTCACCTGCTATTTAGAGTGGTTATGGGTGGTGTGGCTTCATATGTCAAACCTGAGCACCACAGGGTAAAGCTTTTCAGTGGCAAGCAGAGAAGATAAGAGGTCCACAGGGGCTCAAAGGGTATACTGCTGCTGTTGTACAGCAAATAATAGATACCAAACTGCTCCCAAGCAAATTTGGTTTATGGCTAAGATCAGGAGATTTTACAAATCATTCCTTCCTCCTTTTCCAATTTTCTCCACTCCCATAATCTATAATTTAATGTCTGGTACAGACCTGATGGATTGCAGTACTGTTGATATACTGCAATAACAAATAAACAGTTATTATTAATGGGACTATAAATCAACCCCTGTGCCAGCTAATTGTAGTCATTTACATTCTACCTGCAATGCTGCCACTGCCATTGCAGCTCAATGTGGCATTCCCTGCCATAAAACCACGGGTGTGTGGAATCCCATGGCTGCTCTGCCCACCTCACCTCCAGGCAGGAATGAAGGGAAACTTTCTGCAGCACAATGGCTGTATGAGACAGAATTCTGAGATAAAAAGGAATGATTTAAGTTTTGATCTCTGATTAATTTACTGCTACTGATATAAAATCATAGAATCAATCAGGTTGGAAGAGACCTCCAAGATCATCCAGTCCAACCNCACCCCCAGCTCCCTCAGCCTCTCCTCACAGGACTGTATTCCAGGCCCCTCCCCAGCCTTGTTGCCCTTCTCTGGACACCTTTCAGCATCTCAACATCTCTCTTGAGTTGAGGAGCCCAGAACTGGACACAGCACTCAAGGTGTGGCCTGACCAGTGCTGAGCACAGAGGCAGAAGAAGCTCCCTTCTCCTACTGGCCACACTTCCTGATCCAGGCCATTGGCTCCCCTGGCCACCTGGGCACACTGCTGGCTCACGTTCAGCTCCTCTCTACCAGCACCCCCAGGTCCCTCTCTGCCTGGCTGCTCTCAGCCACTCTGTCCCCAGCATTTAGTGCTGCTTAGAAAGCAATGCCAATGGAGTTGGTTTGTCAGGGCATTCATTTATTTTACTGCTACAAAGGAACGGGCAGTAGGTCTGCATGGCACACCAAGGGATGACACTGCAGCACAGCCCCATTCAGTCAATACACAGCTTGCAGCTCCTCAGATGTAAAACTCAGCAGCTCAGCATGTAGCCACAGGGCCGGATTCCAGTGATGATCAGGCACAGTGGTTAATCATTTCATCTTCATGTTGTGAAACCCCTCCATGTATTTCTTCACTGTACCTGCTGTTGTGTTGGGTTTTAGCTCAGGCAGCTCCCTTGGGATCTCCAAAAGCAGCAGAGTTGCTATTTTTGTGTGTGTTTGCTGAATGGGTAAGGCAGACTTTGAAGACCTGTGAACTATCTGAGGGGTTTGTCTAAAATGGAATAACCTCAGAACCCCCTGCTAACAACTCTGGTGACCTGCTTAAATGAAGTCCTTGCACCACTCTGCTGTCAGGGGTGGTGGGCAAATAGACTGGCTGGTACGTACAGAGGTGCCAGCTTGAGACACTGCTCAGTTACACAGTGCTGGCCTGACCAAGCACTTTGTTTCAGGTTTCTCTTGCTCCTGATAAAAGTGCACCACATTGCCCAGGGCTATTTCCCCCCAGTACTTCCTACCCTCCATGAACAAGGAGGCTGGTGAGAGGAGCAGATGAAGGATAGCAGGCAATCCCTGCTGATGGACCTGCTGGCAGGAATGCTTTCTTTCCTTGGAGTACAGCACTTGGTTTTATGGCAGAAGGCTGTGTCTTAGGCCATGTCTCATGCTAAAATAGTGCTGCTTATAGGTTGGTGTCCTTCACAGCACTGCAGGATGCAATAACTCCCTTTTAATTCACGAGCTGGTGTAAAAAGTCGTCGGGCTCGTGCCTGTCCTTCTGCAAGGCCACGGCTGCACGGTGACACAAGCACTGTCCCATCATCATCTGGGCAACCTGATCTAGTTGAAGATGCCCCTGATGACTGCAGAGGGGGTTGGGCTAGATGACCTGAGGAGGTCCCTTCCAACCCAGACCATTCTATGATTCTATGATCACCTAGCAGAAGCAGATTAATTGGTAGGAGGATTCAGGAGGGTATGCACTTGGGAAAAGGCCTGCACTGATAATGAGAAACAAAAATGCTCACTTCCAAACTTTCTCATGCTAATAATCATGCCATAATAAGCACTTGTCATCAAAGGAGGAAAAATTGTTTCAACACCAACTTTCAGGAGAGTGGGAAGAGAGGAGAGCAGCAGCAGGAGATGTGTCATCTCATTGTTTCTCCCAGGCTCTCTGCCCTGGAGTTAGAAATTCTTCCAAGTCTCTCTTCCAGGATAAAGTTCCCCCCCACCTCAGAGGCTGCTCCTCCTAATCTTTAATGTGTTTTCATCGCTGAAAGAGAAGAGTCTACCTACTACCAAATCTGCTGTTGACTTCTGGTGGGGCTCAGTCAGACTTCTTAGCTTAAAAACACACTGAATTAATTCGGGCTGAGCAAACACACACAGTAGAACAGACGTACAATTTGGGAGCTCATTCTGTATTATTTCATGTAAGAGAGAACTCTGCCACTTGCAGACACCTCCCTTTCTCAAGGGAGGTTTTTCAAACAGCCCAAAGCATGGGAAGCATCCAGGTCAAACACCAGCTCTTTAATCCCATCAGAATTACATACACATGGGCTTGCCCAACGCACAACCCAACCTTCTCCACCCAGCAGCAGAAGCTGAACAGCTTTTATCAGTGCCAGATTCATTATCTTTCCTCTAGTGGATATTGGAGAGGCATCAGTGAACCCAGTGCCTGCCACCATGCTGGAGTATGCCCTGCAGAGCTAAGCCAAGGTGGCTATCTCAGCTCTGGTGATTCCTATGGCACCATGGCCCCTCTCTCCAAGGCTGTGATCATCCTCATCACTGACCTGCACAGCTCCTTCCATCTTCTCCAGCACAGGTATGAACCTTGCTCATTCCTCTTGGATAGGAAAACAAAGGACAGTTGTTCCAGAGCACTCCAAATTCCTTTCTTCTCCTCCCCACACTGTGGGCTTGAATGGGGAGAAGGCAGTGTGAAAACTGCTTCCCCCCCCCACCCTGCAGACTTGAAGGGGGAACAGCAGCAGACCTTTCCCCAGGTGTGCTGAGCCACGTGAGAGCCTGTGCTGGATTCAGGCTGGTGCTTGGCTGGGTTCTTGTGCCCAGTATAAATGGCAAATGGACACTTTGGCTAGAAAAGCATAAATAGAGCAAGGGAGAAGGCACAAGGTGGCTCCTGCTTTGAAAGAGTTCCTGCCCTGACAGAGCTCCCAACAGGACAGGTTCCTGCCGTGACAGAATTCCCATTTTGGACTGTCCCTGCTTTTGGATGGCTCCTGCCTTTTGCACAGCTTTTGTTTTTACCCTGTCCCTGCCTTGGCGTGGTCCTCCCCACTTTGGCACCATTCTGTGCAAACTTGCAGGCTTGGCAAGTCCTGGGGTCCATTGGAGAGAGCTGCTGGCGGCACCTGGACCCGGCTGCTCTAGGACAACACAGAGCCAACTTCCTGGCTGCCATTCTGAACTGGGGAGACCTTAGCAGCAGCTCTCCCCTGCTGCTGCTGAGGCAGCATCACTTCCATGAATCCCTGTCTTGTGGCAGTCATGTCTCAAGACATCTCACCTTGGGCTGCTGCATGGAGCCAGACTATTGGATATTGCTTGCAGCTCAGGAGGCAGCCAAGCCACAGAGAAATCCAGCAAGGGACCACTGCTGAATACCTCTCTCACTTCTGTGAGTAAAGCCTGCTGCTGCCTTAATTCTCTGCTCAGCCTGATTGATAGTGGGGTGAAGCTGTGTTCATGGCTTAGCCTTTTCCATTTCCTGACTTCCTAAATCTCTACATTCATCCATAACATCCTCTGAAGAAGTCCCAATCGAATTAGACTCTGTAAATAAAGCTAAGCTGGTTCTGTAGATAGTCTGGGGGCAGGATCTTCAGAAAAATAAAATCATAGAATCATAGAATCAAGCAGGTTGGAAGAGACCTCCAAGATCATCCAGGCCAACCTAGCACCCAGCCCTGTTCAATCAACCAGACCATGGCACTAAGTGCCTCATCCAGGCTTTTCCTGAACACCTCCAGGGATGGTGACTCCACCACCTCCCTGGGCAGCCCATTCCAATGCCAATCACTCTCTCTGCCAACAACTTCCTCCTAACATCCAGCCTAGACCTCCCCCGGCACAACTTGAGACTGTGTCCCCTTGTTCTGTTGCTGGTTGCCTGGCAGAAGAGAACAACCTCACCTGGCTACAGCCTCTCTTCAGATAGCTGTAGACAGCAATGAGGTCTGCTCTGAGCCTCCTCTTCTCCAGGCTGCACACCCCCACGTCCCTCAGCCTCTCCTCACAGGGCTGTGCTCCAGGCCCCTCGCCAGCTTGATTGCCCTTCTCTGGACACATTCCAGTATCTCAACATCTCTCTTGAACTGAGGGGTCCAGAACTGGACACAGTACTCAAGGTGTGGCCAGACCAGTGTTGAGTGCAGGGGAAGAAGAACCTCCCTTGTCCTGCTGGCCACACAATTCTGTTTTTACAGTTCCTGACTTGGCCACACTCATTCCCTGCCTCCACGACAACAGTGGGTATAGATTTTGTCAGTGGTGAAAAAAGGAGGAGCAGAGGAGGCTGGCATGAGACTGGACATGAAGGAAGGAAAATGAGGAAATGCACCGAAAGCAACAGAGGCAGGCTGAAGTCAAAGGGCTGAAAATGCAGGATGTACCCACTTGGGCTGAGAGCGAGAGTAAGAGCAGGAAAATATGACACAGGAAAATATACAGCAAAGGAAGAAGCTGCCAAAACCATGACAGCCCATTTCTACTGCACCAGGCAGCTCCCATGTGCTCAGCTATCTGGAACAACTGCACTGAGTACACTGTTATCTTGTCATAAAAGAAGCAGCAAAGTCGAATTAAAAATGCTTGCAGAAAGGGTTAAGCAGCATGAGTGGCACATTCCTCCAGCAGTAATCTCTTCTGTTTTTTAGGAGATTAAAAAACTAAGGAAGTATGGCAATGTCTGGCCCCTAAGTTGCAGAAATAACAAACCAAAATGCCTTAAATTTGGTAATTTGGTAGATTAAGTTATCAAAGCTTAGTCTGTTTGTGTCCACATCTGATAGAACTTTGATCTTGTTTATATCTTAGAAATTGTTTCATGGACTAACTTGGTTGATCATCTTCAAACTGTGACAGGTTTTATTCCATCAGCAACTCAGTTGCCTCCCAAGCAACAGCCTGGTCTTTAAAGTGCAAATAAAGAACCAGGGAAGAGAAGAAAGGAGGGAGTTGTTTGAAGGAGCTGCTGGATGTCAACAGAGGTCAGAGCCTTAGGTTTTATTTCTTAACTACACATGTACAAATGACTTAACAAAACTCAGAATTCAAATCTATGACCAAGAAAAGAGAAACTGCCAGCTACAGTGCTTTTGCAGCCCACATATGAATCTGGCCACACCAGTCCCAGCCACTGGGGCAGTTTCGTGGAGGAGATGATAGAGGCCACAGCACATTCCCTCCTGGAAAGCCTACACCAGCAGGACCTCCCAGTGAGTGGGAGGAGAAGTCAGATGATTCTTTTACTAAGATCCATAACAGCATGTGCATGTGGGGAAATGCTAAGCAGAAGGGAGCTTTTAGATGTGGCAGTGCATCACCCATTAAGCTATCAAACAAGGTGGCCATAACCCTGGAAACACAGTTTAGAATAGAACAGAATCAACCAGGTTGGAAGAGACCTCCAAGATCATCCAGTCCAACCTATTCTTCAGCCCTATCCAGTCAGCCAGACCATGGCACTAAGTGCCTCATCCAGTCTTTTCCCCCCAGGGATGGTAACTCCACCACCTCCCTGGGCAGCCCATTCCAATGCCAATCACTCTCTCTGAAAGAACTTCCTCCTAATATCCAGCCTGGACTCAATCCCCTCATCCAGATCATCAATAAAGATACTGAACAGGACCGTGCCCAGCACTGATCCCTGGGGCACACCACCAGTGCCAGCTGCCAACTGGATGTGGCACCATTCACCACAACTCTCTGGGCTCGGCCTTCCAGCCAGTTCCTGACCCAGCACACAGTGAATTTGTCCAAGCCACGAGCTGCCAGCTTAGCCAGGAGCTTGTTGTGGCAGACAGTGTCAAAGGCTTTGCTGAAGTCCAGGTAGACTACCTGCACAGCCTGCCCCACATTCACCAGGCAGGTAACCTGATCATAAAAGGAGATCAGGTTGGTCAGGTGGTTGGTTTATTCCATTTCCAGTTCTTCCGGAAGCAGAAAAGGTTAGAGAGGAACTATCTGCTGCTGACTGGTGCAGCTGGCTCTATATCCTCAGCTGCTGCCACTGCACAAACTAATAGGCCAGCCCTGCAAGAGAGATGCTAACCCAGGGCTCTCCTCAAGGCCCCTTCCACCTGCTCATGGCACCGCTGGCAAGGCTCCACACCAGCCACGGCTGCCTAGTGCAGCTGGTCTACCTGGTGCCCAGCCTCTAGGTCACCAAAGGAACTGCTGGGGCTGTCTTCAGCAGCTGCCCGCAATAAGCTCTGCAGGGCTGTGGGGTGTTGCTACCACCATGCTGTGATTTTGTGCTTGTCCACTCCCCAGAAAGCAAGCCTGTCCAAATTCATGTGCTCTAACTGCAACGAGCAACCAGTATTAGCCTGACTTTTGAACTAGCCCCAACACCCCAGGAGGATGGAATCTTTGCTTTAACAAGATTATGATGGTTTCCTAGGCAATCTGGTGCACACAAACAACGGAACTACAACACACTGGGTAAAGACCTAGCACTTCAGCTCCCAGATACTGCAAACTATCACTTGCCCTGGGGGAACTCTGTGGGAAAGACACGCTTCAAGAAACTTAACCCTGAAGAAATGAGCTGGAAGCTTGCAGCCCGACCAGCGCGAACATGCTAGAAACTGTGCAGCTGACATACAATCTCCAGCCTTAATGACTGAGATACTTTACCTCTGAGCCAAGCTTTTGCCCAAACCACGTGAAAGGTTGCATGCAACTCACATATGTACACCTCCATCTTAAGAAATGCGATTCTGCACCTGAAGGCTTGCTTATATGATTTTTAAAGAGGTTTAACATTAACCTTATTGTTGTTCCATCGTGGTACTGTGCTTCATCTCCTCAATAGCTAGAGTCAACTTTGAATCATTAATCAAATAAACATCCACAGAGGTTCCAAGGGCATGATGCCAAAAGCCAGCAGACAGTTCTGTAAAGGAGTATGAATTTGTCCAGAGCTGAAATTCAAATCAGATTTACTCTTGCACAAAACCCACACAGCTCCTCCACCCCAGACTTTGTATAAACTGATTGAGTTACAAGGATGTGACTTTTATGACAAAGCTGACAAGTCTCCTCTCTGCTTGACACTCCTTGTCCTCTACTCAATCTGCAGCCAGAGTTCCTAGAGAGGACCTTAGAGCCACGAAGATGCTCAGAGGGCTGGAGCACCTCTGCTATGAGGACAGGCTGAGAGAGTTGGGGCTCTGCAGCCTGGAGAAGAGAAGGCTTCGAGGAGACCTTAGAGTGGCTTTCCAGTATCTGAAGGGAGCCTACAGGAAGGCTGGGGAGGGACTATTGACAAGGTCTGGGAATGTCAGGATGAGGGGGAATGGGTTTAAGCTGGCAGAGGGGAGATTTAGACTGGATGTTAGGAGGAAGTTCTTTACAGTGAGGGTGGTAAGACACTGGCACAGGTTGCCCAGGGAGGTTGTGGATGCTTCCTCCCTGGAGGTGTTTAAGGCCAGGCTGGATGAGGCCTTGAGCAAGCTGCTCTAGTGGGAGGTGTCCCTGCCTATGGCAGGGGGTTGGAGCTGGATGATCCTTGAGGTCCCTTCCAACCTAAACCATTCTGTGATTCTATGACCTGCAAATCAGCATCACAGCTCGACAAAACACCCCTTTTGCTGCTCAGGGGGCATTCCTGTGCAACAGAAGCAGTAAAACATGGCTGGCAGCATTCAGCAAGCTGCTTCTGCCGAAATACTCAAGAAAATGCCAATGCAGTCCACCAAGACAGAAAATCCTCAGTTTTATTATTAACTAGGCATCACCTATCAACTTTGGTACCACCTAAACTCCAAGAAGCACAAAGAGATTCCACTGAGTCACACCTAAGACTCTCCCACCCAATAAAATCAGCAAAGACAAACACTTTGCTACAAACACAGGGAGCTCCTCTTCCATGAAACTGAACTCTGCCAACCCCATAGAAAAAACGATCTGACTTGTGGGACTCAGCTGTGCTTTTTACCAGCTCTCTCCTGTGCAGCTCGGCTCTTACCAAAGGACAGTGACACCCAGAGTGCAGAACCTGCCAACACATGCTGTATGCCGGTGCTTCACGCTGCAGTACAACATAACCCGTTGTTAACCCAGGAAAATCACAGTCTCACAGTATCACCAAGGTTGGAAGAGACCTCACAGATCATCAAGTCCAAGCCGACCACAGAGCTCAAGGCTAGACCATGGCACCAAGTGCCACATCCAACCTTGTCTTGAACAGCCCCAGGGACGGCGACTCCACCACCTCCCTGGGCAGCCCATTCCAGTAGCCAATGACTCTCTCACTGAAGAACTTTCTCCTCACTTCGAGCCTAAACTTTCCCCGGCACAGCCTGAGGCTGTGTCCTCTCGTTCTGGTGCTGGCTGCCTGAGAGAAGAGAGCAACCTCCTCCTGGCTACAACCACCCCTCAGGTAGCTGTAGACAGCAATAAGGTCTGCCCTGAGCCTCCTCTTCTCCAGGCTAAACAATCCCAGCTCCCTCAGCCTCTCCTCGTAGGGCTGTGCTCGAGGCCTCTCCCCAGCCTCGTCGCCCTTCTCTGGACACGCTCAAGCATCTCAATGTCCCTTCTAAACTGGGGGGCCCAGAACTGAACACAGTACTCAAGGTGTGGTCTAACCAGTGCAGAGTACAGGGGCAGAATGACCTCCCTGCTCCTGCTGGCCACACCATTCCTGATGCAGGCCAGGATGCCATTGGCTCTCTTGGCCACCTGGGCACACTGCTGGCTCATGTTCAGACTTGCCTTCCTGGGATTTTGATGGGGTCCACTCCATGCGTTCACCCTACTTAGTGCTGCTGTCTTGTACAGGAGCTAACCACAGGCTGCTTATAATGAATTTACATCGCTTTAGTGCAGGAGATTGTTCATCAATTTAATAGCTCTGCTCAATTTTCTTAATAAACCTCAGGAGACACCTTCTGCATTCCCTAAATGACCTCATCTATGGAGCCCCACCCAGAATGATCCTTTTTTCCCCCTTCAAAAGCTGATGCAGTGATACATTACATTTCCACAGATGAAATCAATGCATCACAGAATCATAGAATCAGTCAGGGTTGGAAGGGACCACAAGGATCAGCCAGTTCCAATCCCCCTGCACAGACACCCTACCCTAGAGCAGGCTGCCCACAGCCTCAGCCAGCCTGGCCTTAAACACCTCCAGGGATGGGGCCTCAACCACCTCCCTGGGCTACCCATTCCAGGTTCTCACCACTCTCAAGATGAACAACTTCCTCCTCACCTCCAGGCCGAATCTCCCCACCTCCAGCTTTGCTCCATTTCCCCCAGTCCTGTCAGTCCCTGATAGCCTGAAAAGTCCTTCCCCAGGTTATTTGTAGGCTCCCTTCAGATACTGGAAGGCCACCAGAAGGTCACCTGGGAGTCTCCTCTTCTCCAGACTGCACAGCCCCAACTCTTTCAGTCTGTCCTCACAGCAGAGCTGCTGCAGCCTTCTGAGCATTCCTGTGGCCCTTCTCTGGACATGCTCCAGCATCTCCACATCCTTTTTGTAATGGGGGCTCCAGAACTGCTTGGAAATGGAAACTTCAAGGAACACCAACTCACATAACTCAAAAGCTACAGGGCTCAGTCACCATTGGAAAGGAGCAACAACTATTTCCCTGCCAAACAGATTTGCTTCCATGTATCTTGCCTCCATGTAGATGCTATCATGCTAAAAGTTGGAGACCCTGTAGCACATTTCAGAAAGAGCAAGGATCTCCTGGATCAGGCCTACAGCCAGTCCTCTCCCCTGCATAGTTAACATGGGTTTGAAGGCTCAAGGCTGCGCAGGAACTGAAACTATTACAGCTGCTATGCTTGCCTTCAAAGGAAATAAAGGTGAGATCTTTCAGAGCATGACATCACCCTCATCCTCCAACACAAGTCCTTGAGGCCCAGCCTGTCTCACAAACTAATCTGGATTTTGCAAAGTAAGGCATATCTGAGAAGCAGCTGCTAACAACAAAGTGCACATCCCCACCTGCATAATGCTTCCACGGCTGGAGAGACTCCGAGCCCAGAAGTGCCTGTGGATCATATCTAGGTTGACCAAGATTTTTTCATGTCAGAGACAGGTAAATTTCTCAGCTGCATCACAAGAAATGCCCTAACTTCTGGAAATACACAGCTCCCAGAAGGCATGCACAAAACAGACTCCGTTGCTCCTCTCAGAAATGTGTTCCAAAGCAAGTAGGAGCCTCAGGGAGCTGAACCTCACAACCAAGCTCATTGAAACACATTGGGTAGGAGCAGCTGCACTGGAGAAATGCTTGTGCAAGAGTTCATAGAATGAATCATAGAATCACAGAATGGTTTAGGTTGGAAGGGACCTCAAGGATCATCCAGCTCCAACCCCCTGCCATAGGCAGGGACACCTCCCACTAGAGGAGTTCAGCAGGAAGCAGAGTTTCTCTCTCTTTAAGGTGCAGTGGAATATTTCAGACACCAGCAGCAGAGCTGTGGGTCACAATTGTAGTCTGATGCAACCCACTTGGGACAACCAGAGGGAACTGATGGAAGGTGTTTTGCACAGAAACCCACAGAATTTCTCGTGAATGGAAGAAACTCTTTTTAAATTACACAAGTCCCACACAATTTTCAGTGATGCTGTGATTGCTCTCTGTCTTTCAGGTGAGCATTTGCCACTAGGGCCCTTGGGACTGAAGACTGTCCCTTGGTCCCATATTTTGGCTTTTCCCCCTGATTCAGGATTTTCTTCTCTTTCAAACAATTCAATAGCAGGCACTCAGGTTTTCCAGTCAACTTACATGCAGAAGGTTATGCAGACCATGAGCAAGTAAAGAAATCAAAGTCATCATTTAAGACCAGGAAGCAGCTGCCAAGTGTTTTAATTGCCACCCAGGTCTTTTCCCCCTTTTCATGTGTTCTTCTCCCACATCATTGTGTGAAAAATGACACATACAAGGCACTCCAAAATGGGCAATCAAGTGTATGATTCAACCTGGAGAGAAGCAGCCTTCAAGAAGACCTTAATAGTGGCCTTCCAGTACCTGAAGGGACCCTACAAGAAAGCTGGGATGAATCATAGAATCACAGAATCATAGAATCATAGAATGGTTTAGGTTGGAAGGGACCTCAAGGATCATCCAGCTCCAACCCCCTGCCATAGGCAGGGACACCTCCCACTAGAGCAGGCTGCTCAAGGCCTCATCCAGCCTGACCTTAAACACCTCCAGGGAGGAAGCATCCACAACCTCCCTGGGCAACCCATTCCAGTGCCTTACCACCCTCACTGTAAAGAACTTCCTCCTAACATCCAGTCTAAATCTCCCCTCTTCCAGCTTAAACCCATTCCCCCTCGTCCTAACATTACTAGACCGTGTAAATAGTCCCTCCCCAGCTTTCCTGTAGGCTCCCTTCAAATACTGGAAGGCCACTATAAGGTCTCCTCGAAGCCTTCTCCTCTCCAGGCTGCAGAGCCCCAACTCTCTCAGCCTGTCCTCATAGCAGAGCTGCTGCAGCCCTCTGAGCATCTTCATGGCTCTCCTTTGGACCCGCTCCAGCAGTTCCATGTCCTTCCTGTGTTGGGGGCTCCAGAACTGCACACAGTACTCCAGGTGGGGTCTGAGGAGAGCAGAGTAAAGGGGCAGAATCACCTCCCTTGCCCTGCTGCCCACACTGCTCTTGATGCAGCCCAGCACTCGGTTGGCTGAGACTTTTTACAAGTACTAGAAGTGACAGGATGAGAGGGAAGCTTGAGAAGAGCAAATTAAAACTGGAGATTAGGAAGAAATTCTTTACAGTGAAGGTGCAAAAACACTGGAACAGGTTGCTTAGGGAGGTCATGGATGCCCCTTCCCTGGCAGTGTTCAAGGCCAGGTTGGATGAGGTCTTGAATTACTTGATCTAGCAGAAGGTGTCCCTGCCTATGGCAGAGTGTTGAAACTAGATGATCTTTAAGGTCTCTTCCAACCTAAACCACTCTATTCTATTTATGCAGCACCTACTAACTTTAACTTAAGGCTGTGATAGGTGCTGTGTCTGTACCTCTTTGTACAGGCACTTCTCCAGTGCTGATGTCTCTGAGCAACAGAACGAATGTTTACTCAATTACAGATATTTTCTCTGGAAGTCTAAGTATTTTTTTTTAAGCCATGTACTTGTAGTCTCTTGGCAAATGGTGCCAAGGAGTAGGAAAAAAACCCTTTGGCAAATGGTGGCAATGAATCACAGAATGGTTTACGTTGGAAGGGATCTCAAGGATCATCCAGTTCCAACCCCCTGCCATAAGCAGGGACACCTCCCACTAGAACAGGTCACTCAAGGCCTCATCCAATCTGGCCTTGAACACCTCCCTGGGCAACCTGTGCCAGTGTCTCACCACCCTCACTGCAAAGAACCCTTTCCTAACATCTAGTTCGAATCTCCTCCTCTGTCAGTTCAAACCCATTACTCCTCCTCCTGTCACTACAAGACCTTATCAACAGTCCCTCCCCAGCCTTCCTGTAGCCCCCTTCAGGTACTGGAAGGCCACTCTAAGGTCTCCTCAAAGCCTACTCTTTTCCAGGCTGCAGAGCCCCAACTCTCTCAGCCTGTCCTCATAGCAGAGCTGCTGCAGCCCTCTGAGCATCTTCGTGGCCTCCTCTGGACTGGCTCCAACAGTTCTATGTCCCTTCTGTGCTGGGGGCTCCAGAACTGCACACAGTACTCCAGGTGGGGTCTGAGGAGAGCAGAGCCAAGGGGCAGAATCCCCTCCCTTGCCCTGCTGCCCACACTGCTCTTGCTGCAGCCCAGCACAGGGTTGCTGTCTGGGCTGCACTCACACTGCAGGCTCATGTTGAGCTTTTCATCACCCCAGACCCCCAGATCCTGTTCCTCAGGGCTGCTGTGAGCCATTCCCCACCCAGCCTGTATCAGTGCTTGGGATTGTGCTGACTGGCAGCAGTGTGTGCCCTCCCAAACCAGCTCCCTCTCTCTCTGAGCCCCGTGAGCTCTGGTGCCTGTGGTCATTGCAGAAACATCCGCAGCGCCGCAGCCTGCCCAGCCGCTGACAGCTCTATAATCTAGGTGCAATCGGATCTGGTGGCATGCTTAAGTCAGCTGGTTTGTGTTGGAGGTTTCAGCATGGCATGCCTTTTGACTGATGTAATCCTCCATGTTTGGGCTGAAAGGTCTGGGTTTTTGTCAAGTACTTCTGAAGCCTAAAGAGACCTGTATTTTTCAGGCCCTCCTTGGCCAGAGTGGCAGTTGGTGGGAGGCTGCCACATGTAACTCAGAAGCTGGGGCTCATCCCTGGGCAGCGTGCAGAGTGCTTGCCCACGGACAGGTGACCTTCAGCTGAAACCAACCCAAATTACTGCCTGGCTTCTTTGAGAAAGAGCTGCAGCCATTCAGAAGCAACAGAGACTTGCCAGCCCAAACTCACTCAGTCCCTCTGACACTCCCCTTTGTTTATTGCTGAGTATTTACCACCTCGCAGAACCATGCGAAGCTGAAGCATGTTCTACCTGGGGCAACTGCCAGGGGCTGTTTTCCTGAGAAAGGCTGAGACACATATTCCACTCTTGCTGATGCCACAGGAGCCAACCCTTCCAATCTGTGCCCTTTTCCATAAAGCCAGAACCCTCAAACCCAGTCAGCCTTTTCTATTTGCAGCCACTGACTGCATGCCACCCGCACCCTGCCAGGCAGTGTGGTTTCCTCTGGCATTACTGGCTTTGCAAAGCCATTCTGTCAGCAGGCATAGAGGGAAGCTCAGACTCTTTGTCTTCTCCCCTCCAGTGAAGAGGTATAAGAACCACTAAACTAACTTGGATTCTAACATGCTGTGCCCCACACTGCTGCCTACGAGGAGCAGAGAGGCAGGTTTGTAAGCTCTGCTTGCCCACTCCAAAGGATAAGGGCTTTAAAAAGAGTGGTGCTGGGCAGCAGAATGCAGCAGAGTGCCATGGGCCTGTCAGACTGGAGGTGTTCAGAGCAGGACACTGTTATCAGGGCATTGCAAACTGTCGAGTTTGCCAGTTTCTGTTTAGGGGCAAAAGGGGCTTTTATATGACATTTGTACACTCTAACGTTGGTGGCCTGGGGACCAGCCCACACCTACCCTGAATGGAAGCTGCAAAATGAAGGGTCACTCCCTTCTGAAATCTCACAAATGACAGCAAACTAAAGTGAGAATATCCTCCTTTCCTCTCGCTAGAGAGGGCTCTGAAAACATTTGCAAGGATCCTCTGTAATTATTTGCTCCTGTAGCCAAAGCAGCAAATCAGTCATTCCCATCACTTATCTATGCATGTTTCTGTCCAGGGAAAAGCAAATTAAGAGCAGGTTGGGAATCACTTCCAAGGACTGCACAACAGCACTGGAAACTATTTATTCCTTTTAGCCCACTTTGGAAGGGTATCTTTATTCAGTTGTAACACTCTGCTCCAATTTTCCCACATAACATTGGATAAGTCATGCAAATTACCACCTGACTGATGGAGCATTAGGAGCAATTGGCTCACAAGTCACAAAGACTTGGCTTTTCCTGACTAGGTCACTACTACAGAAAGACTGTTTCAGAAGGAAAAGAGAGGACTAAACTGCATCAGTAAGTCTGCAGATAACACCAAGCTAGGAGCAACTGTGGAGTTGCTGGAGGGTAAGAGAGCCCTACAGAGGGACCTGGCCAGGCTGGATGGGTGGGCAGAGGCCAATGGGATGAGACTGAACAAGGCCAAGTGCAGGGTTCTGCAATTTGGCCACAACAACCCCAAGCAGCACTACAGGCTGGGGACAGAGTGGCTGAGAGCAGCCTGGCAGAAAGGGCCCTGGGGGTGCTGGTAGAGAGTAGCTGAACATGAGCCAGCAGTGTGCCCAGGTGGTGAAGAGAGCCAAAGGCATCCTGGGCTGGATCAGGAACAGTGTGGCCAGCAGGACAAGGGAGGTTATTCTGCCTCAGCACTGGTCAGGCAACACCTTGAGTGCTGTGTCCAGTTCTGCACCCCTCAATTCAAGACAGATGTTGAGATACTGGAAGGTGTCCAGAGAAGGATGATGAAGCTGGTGAGGGGCCTGGAGCACAGCCCTGTGAGGAGAGGCTGAGGGAGCTGGGGGTGTGCAGCCTGCAG
>WAAF01021298.1:523-13086 GCA_013400475.1 Tricholaema leucomelas
GTGTAAGTTGCAGCAAAAGAGGTTCCACCTCAACACAAGGGGGAACTTCTTTACTGTAAGGGTCACAGAGCACTGGAATAGGCTTCCCAGAGAGGTTGTGGAGCCTCCTTCTCTGGAGACTTTCAAGGCCTGTCTGGATGTGTTCCTCTGTGATCTGTGTTAGATAGTATTGTCCTGCTCTGGCAGAGGGTTGGACTCGATGATCTTGGGTCCCTTTCAACCCCTAATATTGTGTGATGCTGTGAAGGAATATCTCAAAACTGCTCAAATACAGCTGTAGCATATGTCAAAATAGTATTTGGCCAAGCATTGTGAAAACAAACAAACAAAAACCCTGCAAATTACCCTTATTGTTCAGTGAGTGCTGAGTACAGTGATTTTTGAACTTAGACAACAGTGACCTGAGCAGCTGGCATGGGCAAGGTTATCACCTGCAGAACAAAGCGGGACTGTGGATTGCAGATGATCCGATTGCAGAGCAGATTCTGGAGCTCAAAGCTCTTGGGAATGCCACATTAGCTCTCTGGGAATATCACGTTTCAGCACTACCTTATGTCATTAAATGTAACCCATTTTACTCTAGTGCCTGCACTAAAGAGACTGAAGTCCATCTGAGCTGTGAAATATGCTGCTAGGATTTCCCACGTATCAGTCAGGTAATCAATTTATATTTAAGCCAAAGATACTGTCATAAAATCCAGGTTTGTAAAGAAAGAACCTTTCCAAATTTCAGTTTAAACCATATTCTATTTCTTTTATTTTCACTCACGTTTGAGAAAAAACAGCTTACCTGCAACTTTGACTGTCCACAAAGATACATTTTAAGGACATCAGCTGTACTACGGATTCGAACTGAAGCTCTTTCTGGCTCAAAGTTTGGATGAATTAAATCAGTGAAAGGTTCATTTGTGACATCATTTCCAAGTAATGAGTAGTAGAAAAAAAACTCAGGCCTTTGTACAGGAAGCTTCATAGTACTAGGAACTAGCTAAAAAAAGATGCAGAAAAAGAAGAATTTCTCTCTTTCATTCATGTACAGTTACAGCAATTCTTACACATTAGCTTAGAAATAAAAGAGCTTTAAGTGATCTCAAACTGCTGAGCAACTGATCTAACACCCATTTTGCACTACATATAAAACAAAGTTATATTAATATGGATTTAAAAAAATAAAAAAAAAGCATACCATAATGTGCAAAACAACCCATTTTGCATTATCTTCAATATTTATCAGCACTACAGGCTGGAACTGGTTTCATATACTCAGTAATATCACGAACTGCACAAATATTTAGAAATAAGGACTGCCTCCACAAATATTTATATTATAAATAAAAATTACATGCTCAGTGTGTAATCCATATTAACTTATGTGATTGAATAAAAGAATGGGACAGACACATCTAGTTCTTCATGCAGCCACTGCAACTGTTGAGTTCAATGCCTAGGAAGGCACAGACTGATCACAGTGCATTTACTTTGCAAGGCCTTATAACTGTGACACAGAAAATTATTTTGTCTGAAAAAATAATGAGACTGAGGAAAGTTTATCATACACTACAAGTTATAGATCAACTAAAATCATGCAGTCTTGGAGTTGTGACTTTCACAGTAAATGAGCACATCTATATTTTAAGTCAGACAGTGTACTACAGTACAGCATAAACATAGCAGCTGAGGTTTAAAGCTCAAATAATCACATTAGCATGCCAATTCAACCAAGCTGTTAAGTCCTTCCCTTAGGCAACATATAAACTCTACTGTTCTGTGTATCTTACAGATCTGAAAAGTGTTTTGCAACTTCAGCACATGGGCATCACACTGAAAAATTGTATTATCCCTACCTACACACACTTTTTATACTGTATTGCAGTGTAAACATATGCATTTCATGAAAGTGAGTAAGAAAATGCAGTTTTAGTGCTCCTAAAGAATTCTGATCTTTCACCTGCAATTGGACAAGTAAGCATTATAATAAAGATTTAAATTTCAAATTAACATATATTCATTCAGTATGCAGCAAGGCTATTTATTGCAATAAAATTATGATGAAAAAGCCCACCTAAATAGAAATAAGACATCTGAGAGTGAAAATTCAAATATAGGATACTACTTCTTAAAAACTACATATAGGAAGGAATCAAACCTGTTCTAACTGTGTGGCAAATGCAATGGTTACAGACATGACAAAGTAGTCTCTGCAGTGCTCCGATGGTCCAATTTGATGATAACCCTCTTCTTCATTCAAGACTGGCACAATACTTTTAGGGTCTATTCCAGAAAGAAGGACAGATGCTAAAAGGGAAGACAAACATTTAAGTAACTTGTAATTTTATTAATTGCTACAGGAATCTTTACTTACTTTATGTGTGGAAAGCAACAATTACCAAGATGTTGGTGCTTGGTATCAAAGCACTTCAACATAAAAAAGCTGCTAAATATATATAGAAACAAACAAACAAAAAAAATTCTATTCAGTGGGCACAGATGGCATTTTGAACACTATGCTAGAACTTCATTGCTGTCCTAACCACTCTTACAATACAACCAGGTCAAATTTTGGCCAGAAGCCTTGTAAAACACTTGCTGCCACTGACACATTGATTTTGCAATGTCACAGCCATAGATCAGGATAAGATCATGACTAATTTAGAATTGTGAAGAGGTTACCCACAGAACAGGAACAGAAGGCATTACCATAAGGCAAGTACATGAAATTCCATCGGTTTTACAGAGGCTTGTTTTTTATAAATTAAGTGGATAAGCTTTTAGGTGGGGAATAAGGGTGAAGGTAAGTCTTTCTGGTTTGAGGGGATCCTTTCATCAAGTTCAAGGATTTGTTTTAAAGTACTAAATTGCATTAAAAATTTACAGATTAAAAAAAACTACTGAAAAGCACAGCATAGACACCTAATTGCATTATTATTTGAGCTCAAACAGGGGTTTGCTGCTTTTCACTAATTATTTTTTAGAGGAAAGTACAAAGGAATTCTGAAGTGGAATGAGTCTTGGCAGTTGATTTAGAGTACATGTTCCCACAAAAGTATGAATAAAACAGGATTAAGTACTGAGTGATTTAAATTAGATTAAAATCCCATCAGAAAAAACCAGCTGTCTAGCCAACAAGCAGAAATACTGCACTACTTCATAATTCTAAGCCTAAACTAGCAAAATTGCATGCACTGAAGAAGCTCCTTCCTTATTTATTTTGTTACAGAACTGTCTAAAACACTGAAATATGAGTATAGTGCCCATAAGGGCAGACCATGTCCCTGATTCTGATCTTCAAAGATCAGTTGCTTTGCAACTCAGCCCATATGAAAATCACTCAGCTACTTTTGGAAGTTGCTACCACATGGTACATTTATTGACTGTACAGAATTAGCACTGGAAATGTAATGATATTTAAATTTTCTTGAGACTTAACACATCTGCAGCAAAAGGTATGTTCAACTGGCACAGCAGTGTTTTTTATTCAGTGATATTCTTTAGATTACTTACCCTTCCCTCTAGTGGGTGCCTCCTTTGCTTTAAAACCATCAACCAGTGCTTTTGAATCAGTCTCCAAAACAACACCTACTTGTATTTCAGATTTAAATTTAGTGTACTTGTTACTGAGAAGAGGATACCACTTTGGTGCCTACATAATTTAAAAAAAACAGAACCAAGCAAACAAAATTAACCAAAAGCATTTTTAAAACCTTAGTAAAATAGCATAATATTGTTACAGAAAAAACAGGCTTGCTCTAGCACTTCTACCTCCACAAACAAATATCTACAGAAATATACTTGTACTAGTTTGAAGCTAGCTAGAATGTTTTGGTGAGAAGAACTAGATTACAGGCTGTGAAAAGGAAACAATGGTGATGTCTACTTCACTCATAGGCTTGCTGAGATGTATAAGAACAAGAACATAGATATAGATAAGGGAGTCACTCTCTGGGCTTTGTGGGCTGCACCTCTCTCTCTAACCTACGCTGCCGTCTGTGTGACTAATCCATCTGCTTCCTAATGCCCCTGGCCGACCCTCCAATCTATCTGGGGCACAAGGCAAGATCTAGGGTAAGGTACAGGGGTGGGAGGAAGGTGGAAGGGTGGTTGGGAGCCCCTTCTGGGGACTCAGGTTTCTGGGAGGGCTGTTGTGTTTCAGTATTACCTTTTAACTTGTATATTTCTGTATCTCACTGTATATACTGTAAATATATGCTTGTATATTGTGCTAGCTGTAAATAAAAAACTTCATTTAATTTCCAGAGCCACTGAGCCTAGTCTGGGTGATTTCCAAAGTAGGGGCGGGAGGGCAGGTAACACCCAAACCATCACAATACTTTAGATTTTATTTCCAAAAATGCAACCTATGCTCCAGAATGATTCCTGGAAGACTATCTGAACATACTCTTTTTTCAGTGATTTGTACAGCAAACAGGTTAGCAAGAAAAATACAACAGAGATCCATCATAAGAAGAAAGAATCTTTGAGATCTCAACTAAAATTGCACAGAAATTTTCATGGACCACAAATCTTTAAAAAATGTGATCTAAGGAGGACTCAAAAGTTTTGCCTGTGACTTAAATCAAATTCTATTATTTGTAACAGTACTCTTGTCAAAACATATCTTTAACAGACTTTATACAGAATAACATACCTGTTTTTTTTCCTGCACAGCCCTTAAATCAAGTACAATATAGCCTATATTCTCTTTAACTGAAGACACAGGATCCAAAGCAAAACACTGGAGTTTGATAGGTGTACGCTGCAGCCTGAAACAACAACTCAGTTGAAATCAAAAGTTCTCTGAATTGATTATGATCCCCAAGTTTCAAGTATTCCAATCATACAAAACGTATCTGTCACACAACTAGTTCTAGTAGGTTAGAAACCAAGTTCATACTGAGTATCTAAAAACTCATCCTTAAACGAATGAAGCACAGAATTTTTAAACATATTTTTTCTTGCCACATACATACATTCATTTGTTGTGGCAATATTGTAGTAGATCAGTGTACAGCTAAAAAGAGTTTCTATATAAAAAAGGCCAGTAAAGACAGCAAAATTAAATTTTGTCCCCTAATTAGATTTAATTTTCTTACATTACCTGTGCTGATGAAGTGCTTTCCTATCAAGTTCCCAAGCCAGCTCTGTAGCAAATTCTGGCTGATCAGTGTGCTCTATGGGATCAGTAGCCAACTGTTCACCATCAAACTTTGCTTCAACTATGAGCATATACTTGGGTCGTTTTGGAAAATAGCGCCCTGTAAAAGAGCGTAATTGCCATGTGGTACCATTAAAAAAAAAAAGCAAGAGCTCACATTTGTCATTTACATTAAAATACATTTACTATATCATCTTTCCTGTGCTTACTCTGAAGTTATGCTTCATATTGCATTTAAAAAAAAAAAGTCTTCCTTTTACGCAGAAGGAGGAAGAACATAACACATAACAGATTATTAGTGAGCCACCCAGAAACAGCAAGACAGTAAGTCAGAAAGCACAAGGAGAGAAAAAAACTGGGCAACTTCTATGATTTGATTTTGGGAAATCTGTGACTAGAATAGATAGAGTGAATAGGTGAGAGGGAGATTGGATGTTTTGCCTTTCCTGCAGATTTTGCCACTGTCTCACACCAAAACAGAAAAATCCAATCTAATAAAATTAGTGAAAGGTGTTCCTCCAACTACTTATTGTTGAAAATAAATAAATGAAACTGCTATATTAATAGATTGCCTAAAGCTGTACAGGATTAAACATCATCCCCTATTTTGATTAACAATCTAAGTGATAGAGTGGATATTTTACAAAAAATTATGTGTGTAGAGGGGCTAGATGCATGTCATATGACAGGATCTCATTTTAAACTTACCTTGGTAAATTAGATACAAGGACAAGAGAGATAATAGGATTTACTTGACAAACAGAAAATCTTAAGCTGAACAACTCAAACCAGAATAAAATCCCAAACAAAATCCCAACACCCACACACTCATTACACCTCAGTAAGTATAATCTGTTCAAACGTAAAATGAAGAATGAATAGCCAGTATTCCAGATCTGACTGAACGCTGTAAGAAGTCTGCAGTAGACTTCTAATAGGCAATAGAAACAGAAGGCTTCTAAAAAACAAAAAAAGGCAGACATGTATAACATGATCCCACTTTAAGACAATGAATGAACTCCAGTTCTTAGGTATGAAGCTTTTCTGAAGTGTTGCCCTGCTTTAAAGACTCCACAGCCTACCACCCACAACTGAGTCTTCACAACTCATACAAAAGAGCTTAAGCTCTTTGCCTTCAGCAGAGAGGACTAGATAAAATACAGGGATATCTCCGCTTACCTACAGGCTTAATTCAGAGGGAAGGGTGGCAAAAGCAGCTAACAGTAATGGCAGCAATATGAGATTTAAACGACAACGCAGTGAGGCAAGTTTTGCGGTACAGACACCTTCTTTCAGGAAAGGAAGCACTCTTTCACCAATTTAAAACAGTATTTTGGCTAAATACCTCCACAAACAAACTGCGGGTCTTCCATACTGACTTTAAGACATGTACGTCCATAACTTCAGTAACATAACCAGCTTATTAAATACAGCTTAGCTTATGCCGCTTACTCTATCAAAGCAACATATATAGAAACAGCGAACACTCCCCATTTTCCGTCCAACACGGAAACGACAACCACCACCAGGGAGGCCGCGACCCCTCCAGTTCCATCGTTTACCTTCCAGGACCGAAACGACGATTAGCAGCCTATCAGCGGCTCTGGAGACCATCTCCTCTCTCCGCTCGGCAACCGCTGGGTTACGGAGCCTGGAAGTACAACCGCTCCCGAGACGCAAACCTGTACAAAATCCCCACCAGTCTTCCCGTCCTACCGCCACTCGTCACCCTTTTACCGCCTCGGAGCCTTTAAACGCCAACCGCCACCACTCCCGCACTTCCGCCTGGCAACGGCAGCCCCGCCCGACGCATAGAGCTCCGCTTCCGGCGCGAGATACAGACAGCCCGGCCGGCTTCGCCCCGCCCGGCCCGGCCCGCCCCCGCTCTGCCCGCGCCCTGCTGCGCCCGGCCCCGCAGCTCTGGAAGTCGATTGAAGTTCCGAGCCTTCACCTACTGCTTCAGCGTCATCTGTTCCGTTCCTGGGTTGGAAACGGGGCGTTTCAGGCAAGTCCGAAGGCGCCTTCAAGAAGGTGCGGTGTCTGCTCTGGCTCAGCCCGTAACTTCTGCGCGGCGTCCGCTGACCTGCCATCGGTATGTGCAGTCTATTAAAACACCAGTGTTTGATTATAGTCTTCACGCAGCAAACACTGTCAGGGGTAGGACTATCTGAATCCACTGCCAGCAAAATGCAGCTTTGTGGTGCTTAGGTCTTTCTTTGAAGTATTCTGTCTTCCATGGGAAGTGTACAAGTACAGTGACCCCTGCCATCCAAAGTTGCGTATTTACCCTGACTCTGAGTCAAACAAACAGAACAATTTATGCTTACAATATTATGTTTTCTAGAAATCTTAATGCAAATTGTAAAAAAAAAACAAAAACAAAAACAAAAACAAAAACCAACAAAAAACAAGGTAAATTTTAAATGTAATGTTTAGGGGTTTTTTTTTATGTAAATGTACCCTAGCAAAAACTGCACTGATGCAAAATGCTTGTATTTTAGTAATACAGATAACAACCAAGTCATGATTTACAGACATTGGGAGAGGACAAGGCCCTTTTCCTCTTGCAGAAGTGGTTCTGCACTGTTAAATGCACCTCTTTTTTTTTTAGTGGGATAAGTTTGAGATCAGTTCTGGGTGGTGTTTTTTGTTGTGGCCTTGCCGTGATGTAACACTGCATTTGGCACGGCAAGTCTCTAGAGTCCCAAGTTTTTAAATTTCTTTATCACTGACATCTGGAAACTGAGCTGTAGGTGTTTTTTCAAAGATGGCCTAGTGGTAGATTGAGGTCTTTCAGTGTGATTCCTGAGCAGACTCTCACAACAACATCTGCTTTTCCCTAATCCTTACCCAGAGGTTCTCAACCGTGTCATCCTCAGCTGCAGGCACTGTGCAATCCAACTCCACCTTTATACAATGTGCTACCCACTCTTCTTGTATGCCCTGCCTGTCGAAAGGCCTGTAACCATCCATCATCACAGTACAGTTCTGCAATTCTGTCCAGCAGTCTGTCCAGCAAGTCTTGCCAGTGCTGTTGTAGCTCTCAGACTAAGCTTCCAGTCCCTCTTGCTTATTCCCTAGACTTCAGGTATTAGTGCACAAACATCAAAACATGCTCCACTATACATGGTGCACTGTGGAGCAGAGTGAAAGCTCTCACTAGCACACTGTCACTCAAACCTCATTTTGCTGTCTCGGAGCTTATCACAGGTAACTATGTTCAGCCTCGCACCTCTGCAGAGTCACGTTCCTGAGGAATGGTCAGGGCTTGGGCTGCTGCTGGAAAGAGCAGCCAGTGCCCTAAGCACATAGAGGGCTGCTACTCTTCAATGCAATGCTTCAAGCAGCATACCATAGCAGATGCCACTGCACTGAACTCTCACGGTGTAGATGCAGCTGAGACCTTGGTCCTTGGAAAGAAAAACTGGTCTGAGAAAGCAGGACAGCTCCCTCATCAGCTGTTACCTTGCACTGAGCTCAAAGCTGAGATCAGGCTTATGTTCATGGGGGCTAATCCTTGTTGTCATTGCACAAACGCCATCTTGAACGCTCCAGGTTAGAAAAGTTGTAGACCTCCTTGTTTCTTTCTTGGCTTCCTTATTTTACTCTCTTCTCCCCTACTGCAAGCAGCAAGTGGCACAGGAACACTACTAAGTGTTCTAAAGCCATGAAGAAGAAGCTGGCTCTGATACCTCTGGCAGTATCTTTAAAGCCTATTCCTTAGGGCTGGTGTCCCTGACTCCACAAGGAATGGAGACAATCCTCAATGCAAGAATGCATTCCTGTGGTCTGGGCACTCCACCAAGGCAACCTTTGCCACTACTATCCATCTGAAAAGGCCTGCCAGCTATGGGCACCTCCAGATGTTTCTGGCACTTCTCCTCCCCTCAATAGCTTGTCTCCATTCCCTGAAGGAAGGGTGAAGCAGGATTTCTATCCAGGATACAGCTTTGAGCATGACCCTGCCAAGAGCTGATACTGAAGCAGAGAACCTCCAACAGCCTAATCCAGCCTTGTTCCCCACTCAGGCCCTCAAATTAATTCCACCCTTCCATGCTGTGGGGTGCTCCTGGACAGTTCTGTCCTCATGGCTCAGCCTGACAGACTGATAGTGGGGCATGGGAAGATGTCCCTTTTATCGTGCTTGGAAGCTGTGTTGTTCAGTGGCAATGCTGTGACGTGCCACACAGGAGGAAGGAAACTGGGGTTTGGCCTTGAGGTGGTGCCTGTGCCCAGGGGTAGAGGACTGTCTCTGTGTTTGGCAGCCATGCACTGGGCATAGCTGGGACATCTTGCTAAGGTCCCTCCCTGTGAGTCTACGTAGCAAGCTTCCAGTGTCACCACAGCAGGGTCAAGAGGCAGGTTCACAGCCTAACTCTGGTCAGGGGCTTCTGCTGTGCCACAAGTAGTCAGGTAACTCATGTGCTGAGGGCAACATCGCCTGTGCTTTCAGGCAATATCTAGCAGAGCCCTTCCCTGCTAGGAGCTAGAGAGGAGCCCTTCACCTCAGAGCTCAGGCACTCCTTCTGCAAACCATGCTCCCTTACCAGAACTGGTGTGAAAACTATCAAAAGGCTTGCTATGACCATGAGCCCATGCTCTGATCATCCTGTTCAAATGGTGTAGTGGCTGGACCAGGGAGCATAGGAAAGATTCTGTTCACCCTTGTCAATGCCTGTCTCTCCCAAGGGGAAGAATTTCCTCCTTGACCCCAGACCCATGTAACTCATGAGTGTTACAAGACCAGTGGGCAGGCACTTAGCCACAGTGAGTCGCAGGTATATTCCTGATTGTATATTATTATAATATAATCTTTGGATTTAGTACCTAGGTTAATGTTTACTGTTTTAATAGATTTCTTTCTACCATGTTGAATAGTCTCTAAATTAGACCTGTGAAGAAGCATTCCACATGTACATTATCTTGTCCTCAGGTTTATGATATAGAGTGTCTGAATCACTCAGGAAAGCATACACTCAAGAAAAATTCTTAACAGTGATACTTCAAAATTAATTTTATTGCATAAAAAAATAGACAACTAAGAGAAAATTTTCAATACAGATATCTATAATTTACTAGCTTAGCTACTAAAAAAATCTAAATATAGTGTGAAATTTTAACTGTATTTGGCATCCTTATCCCAAAGTTGTGTTAAAGTTCTAAAAATTATAAACTAAGACATTTTACAGTATATAAATAATTTCTTTGTCTACGATTTTTGAAGAGAAGGATGAAGTTAATTAAGGTGTAGTTTGCTAATGATTGAGCAAAGCATAAAATATTACTGCAGTCCCAGTGGTTCTTACAAAATTTTGGTTCATTTGGGATCAGCAATTTGAGATGAGTCCATGATAAATGCTCAGGCAGTAACAGATGGCATAAAGCAATAAAGCATAGACTGTCTTCAGGTGCCTCTGAGACAGGAAATAAAGACAGACTTAATTTAAAAGTACACTCTATGGCCTGTGCATATGATAGCCTTTTTCAGCAGGCCTTACATAAACTATTGCATCTGCCAGTGTGTTACAACATAACACAAAATTTGCATTCAGAAACCTTCACCAAGTGCTTTCATTGTGAAAATAAGAAGCAATTCAATAACATGCATAAGTATTACAAAACAATTTGGAATGTAGAATTAATACCCTCCCAGTTTGCACTGTAGAAGAGATTGTAGTTAGGTATAAAATTTGCAATGCAAGTGACATAATAAGCCATGCAAATGACATATTATTTAAATATTGTAAATATTTTAAAAATCTTTTTCATAGCCTTTTTAAAAATAATTTTTTATTTTCAGCAATGCAGCATTCTTAGAAATTACCTATTAGCTCTACAGACTTTATGAAACAGTCCCAAATAGTATTAGTGACTATTAATGGGCTTAATTGCCTGACTAAGCAGAGAGCTTAGGCTAGAACTCAGGAAGAAAAGGAAAGTCTACTGTCTATGGAAGGAAGAGCAGGCAACTCAGGAATAGTACAAGACTCTTGCTAGGATATGTAGGGAGAAAATTAGAAAGGCCAGAGTTCAGTGTGAACTCAATCTGGCCAGTGTCATTAAAGATAATAAAAAGAGCTTTTAAAAATGTTTTAACAGTAAATGAAGAGCTAGGGAGAACCTCCACTCACCACTGGATGAAGGAGGGAACATGATGACCAAAGACAAGGAAAAGGCTGAACTGCTGAGCTGCTATTTGGCCTCAGTATTTTTCAGTAACACCAGTGGCTCCGTGAAGGTTCAGCCCCTGGAACTGGAAGGCAGGGATAGAGAGCAGAAAGCAGCCCCCACAATCAAAGAGGAAATGATCAGTGGCCTATTGTGCCGCTTAAATGTCTATGGGACCAGAAGGGATCCACCCAAAGGTACTTAAGGAACTGGCAGATGTCTCACCAAGCCACTTTTTGTCAATAGTCCTGGTTAACCAAGGAGGTCTCAATTGACTGGAGACCACAGTGCCAGGAAACATCATGGACCACGTCATCCTGAGTGCCATCACATGGCACAAGACAAGGCAATCAGACCCATTCGGCATGGGTTTATGAAAGCCAGGTCCTGTGTGACTGATCTGATGTTCTTCTAGAATAAGGTGACCTGCCCAGTGGATGAGGGAGGGGCTGTGGACATTGTCTATCTGGACTTTAGTAAAGCCTTTGACACTCTCCCACAGCATTTTCCTTCAGAAACTCATGGCACAAGGCTTGGGTAAGTGCACTGTGCACTGGTGTGATGGTTTACCCACCTCTCCACTCTTATGAAATCATCCAGACTAGACTCAGCTGGCTGGAAGTTAAGGAATGAAGTTCTATATTTACAGCTTAGCACCATATACAAGCAGATATTTACAATATATACAGAAATATACAAGTTAAAAAAGTAATACAGAAACACAGCACCCCTCCCAGAAATCAGAGTGCCCAGGAGGGGCTCCCAACCACCCTTCCACCTTCTTTCCACCCCTCTACCTTATCCCAGAGTTTGCCTATGTGCAAGGTGAGTTTGGAGGATCAGCAAAGGGTGTTAGAAGCAGAAGGATTAGTTACACAAATCCAAGCAGAAGGGAAACACACACTCCAAGACATAGAGACACACACACACTCTGTCTTATCTGTGTTTTGGGTTCTTGTTTTTATACATCTCAGAAAGCCTATGAGTGAAGTAGACATCACCATTGTTTCCTTTTTACAGCCTTTTCACCTCAAAATATTCCAGTTAGCCTCAGACTAGCATAATCCACCCCTGTCTGTTTCACTCAGAGATTTGCTGAGAACTATCTGTTGGGAATAGTAATATTAAATGTAGCGATTCTACACACTTGTCTGAATATTGTACACTGGAACATAAGCCATGGAGAGGTGAGAGTGCATGAGCTCAGTAAGCGCTGAGTTAAGATAAAATAGAAGGTTGGAAT
>WAAF01021311.1:0-18315 GCA_013400475.1 Tricholaema leucomelas
CCTAAACCATTCTATGATTCTATAAAAATCAGCAACTGCTCTCAACTTCTATTAGACCTTTCTTGAGTTAGGAATTGTGATGTTATTCCAAACTTGTACATAGGAAAAGGAGCTGAAAACTTAAATCCTGTAAAGGACCTAAGCCTAGCTGAGTCATTCAAGATGATTTAGGCAATGCCTGGATTTATAGAATAGAATAGAATAGAATAGAATAGAATAGAATAGAATAGAATAGAATCAGCCAGTTGGAAGAGACCTCCAACATCATCCAGGCCAACCTAGCACCCAGCCCTATCCAGTCAACCAGACCATGGCACTAAGTGCCCCAGCCAGGCTTGGCTTCAACACCTCCAGGGACAGTGACTCCACCACCTCCCTGGGCAGCCCATTCCAATGCCAATCACTCTCTCTGGCAACAACTTCCTCCTAACACCCAGCCTAGACCTCCCCTGGCACAACTTGAGACTGTGTCCCCTTGTCCTGTTGCTGGTTGTCTGGGAGAAGAGACCAACCCCCACCTGGCTACAATCTCCCTTCAGGTGGCTGTAGACAGCAATGAGGTCTGCCCTGAGCCTCCTCTTCTGCAGGCTGCACACCCCCAGCTCCCTCAGCCTCTCCTCATAGGGTTTGTGCTCCAGGCCCCTCACCAGCCTTCTCTGGACACCTTCCAGCACCTCAACATCTCTCCTGAGTTGGGGAGCCCTCTGCTCCAAGCCCTCTTCAGTTTAATACACAGGATTAGCTGTTTAGGGTCTGTCATGTCACTCAAAACATTAAAATAGAGAGATTCACACTACAGAGGGACACATTTACAAAATATGATTAAGGCTCTTTTATGAGCTCTTGTTTTTATAATTTTTTATTGGCTTAATTACTGTCCACAACTAAAGGGAGTCAGAGAAAAACACCTTTTTCCCTGGGTTCAAGTACTTCAAGGAGAACACTGAGTTCATTGTATTAGAGCATTTGGGGCTTCTCTATTGCCCTAAACCAGGACAAAATTGTTGTCAAAATAGTTGAGCAAATACCATAAAGCTTGGGACAAGGAGGAAAAATCTCAGAGAAGATTGAGTTTACAGTCTAGGCTATGATTCAGATCAGGTTTTGTCTATTTGTTTCTTTCTTTATGTCTTTTTTTTGTTGTCGTTGTTGGTTTGTTTCTTTCTGTTTATTTGATCCAAGATAATCTCTCCTTGCAAAGTCTTTTTTCTCCCCCCCCTGGCAAAACTCCATCTGTCTTCAGTTTGGTTTGCTGGAGCTTGTGTTTATGTACCACAGACAAAAATGTCTGTCTTCACTGAGAGCCTTGCCAGAGGAAAAAAATTACTATAGTTGACCTTTCCATACGAGACCAGGGAAGGGCATGAATGAGTTCAGGAGAAATGCAGAGAGAAGTTTTGATCTTTGAGGCAATCCCAAGCACAAATCCAGGCTGGGCAGTGACTGGATGAAGAGCAGCCCTGAGGAGAGAGATTTGAGGGTGCTGGTGGATGAGAAGCTCAACAGGAGCCAGCAGTGTGCACTTGCAGCCCAGAAAGCCAACCAGAGCCTGGGCTGCAGCAGGAGAAGTGTGGCCAGCAGGGCCAGGGAGGTGATTCTCCCCCTCTGCTGTGCTCTGCTGAGACCCCACCTGGAGTACTGCATCCAGGTCTGGAGCCACTATGACAAGAGGGATGTGGAGATGCTGGAGTGTGTCCAGAGAAGGGCCATGAGAATGCTCAGAGGGCTGCAGCAGCTCTGCTATGAGGACAGACTGAAAGAGTTGGGGCTGTGCAGTCTGCAGAAGAGGAGGCTCTCAGATGACCTTCTTGTGGCCCTTCAGTATCTGAAGGGGACCTACAAAAGAGCTGGGGAGAGACTTTTTAGGCTCTCAGGGAGTGACAGGACTGGGGGGAATGGAGCAAAGCTGGAGGTGAGGAGAGTCAGCCTGGAGGTGAGGAGGAAGCTGTTGAGCATGAGAGTGGTGAGAGGCTGGAATGGGCTGCCCAGGGAGGTGGTTGAGGCCCCATGGCTGGAGGTGTTTAAGGCCAGGCTGGCTGAGGCTGTGGGCAGCCTGCTCTAAGGTAGGGTGTCCCTGGGCATGGCAGGGGTGTTGGAACTAGGTGATCCTTGTGGTCCCTTCCAACCCTGTCTGATTCATTGCAATAATTTTAAGGCCCCTCAAAACACACCAGGATGTATTTCCCCCCCCCCCTATTTTAAAAACATTCTGGGGGAAAAAAAAAAAAAGAAGAATATTAAAGGTAGAGGGAAACATATTTCTGAGCCACAAACAAAACTCTGGCACTGTGAGAACTAGAAATGAAGGAATGTATTTTTAGGTGCTTGTTTCCACCATGTTACCCTTTTGTTTAGATCACGCAACCAGGAGCATCGCTCAACTTTGTCCTTCCCTTTCTAAATATTTTACCAAAGGGAATAAACCACCTTCATTTTTTGATAGAGTGCTGCTGCATGCAAGGGCCCTCACAGTTTGTTTATAGCATACCAAAAGCATTCTGCTAATGAAACATTTCAAGGCTAATGAACCAAAACTTTGCACCAAACAGAGAGCGGCTGTGAATGCTTTCTTGTCTGCAGTTGTCAGAGTTCACGTTTCAGCAGCCCTCTCCGCTCCACCCGCTCCGAGGAGCTGCAGATAAAACAACAGCTCAGATTGACAAGTCAAATTTGCAAGATTAGCTTTTGATGGGAAAAAAAACCCTGCTGCAAGTGGTGGTATTAACTCTTTGGAGGCAAATGCACTAGTGATTCTGGGGCAAACTGGTTGCTGCTGGGCAGCCAAGCTGCTGGGCTGCTATCCACAAACTTCGATTGCAAAGTGGGGATTAGAAGCAGGTTCACCCAGAGCAAGTTGCACAGGATCAAGTCCAGGTGGGTTTTGATTTTTCCAGAGAAGGTGACTCTAGAACCTCTCTGGGCAGCCATTTCCAGTCATAGAATCATAGAATCAACCAGGTTGGAAGAGAGCTCCAAGATCATCCAGTCCAACCTAGCACCCAGCCCTATCCAGTCATCCAGACCATGGCACTAAGTGCCTCATCCAGGCTTTGCTTCAACACNCATCTCTCTTGGATAGAATCATAGAATCAGTCAGGGTTGGAAGGGACCATAAGGATCATCTAGTTCCAACCCCCTTGCCATGGGCAGGGACACTCTAACCTAGATTAGACTGGCCAGAGCCAAAGAGCTTATCAAAGAGCTTAGCATAAGACCTAGAAGAAATAACGAGCAAGTACCATTTGCACAGAGCAGTTTCACATGTATGGTTTGCAGCAAAGGGCCAGTGGTTCTGGCTGGATAAAATCAATGGTCAGCTTGGCAATGCTGATGGCAGTTCAAAACCTTTCTCTGGACTTTCAGGATCTACTTCATTTGGGAGAGTAATTTTTGGTGGCTGCTTTCAAAATGAATTACGACCAAAGCAATTCAGGGTCTTCATGCTGCAAGTCTGTAAGCAAAACATCAATGGCAAAATCATAATCCAAGGCTAAGTGGTAAAGGCACTACTCTGTCTCATTTAATTTGCATCATCAGCAAAGTCTCTTACAAAGCTCTTGCAAAGACTTCTTCTAGCTGTATATTCACAGGTTGTCTGGGCAATGACTCTGCTCTGATTTGGTACCCTCAAGCAACACCCTGAGTATGCAAGATGTACCATCAATTATTCTGGTACGTCTCCACTCCATGCAAAACTAAGGTCTCAGTTGGTCACCTTGTGAATGAACAGAGTAAGGAAAATCTTTGAACAGAGAATGGGCAGATGTGGAAAGAGAGATTATTCTAAATCATTTTTTGCATCATGGTGAATATAACCACATGGTTGTGGTTGCACTTAACTTCTATTAACAGCCAAAAGACCCCTAGAATCATAGAATCATCCAGGTTGGAAGAGACCTCCAACCTCATACAGTTCAACCTAGCACCCAGCCCTGTCCAAACAACCAGACCATGGCACTAAGTGCCTCATCCAGGCTTTTCTTGAACACCTCCAGGCACGGTGACTCCACCACCTCCCTGGGCAGCCCATTCCAATGCCAATCACTCTCTCTGCCAACAACTTCCTCCTAACATCCAGCCTGCGCCCCTCCTGGCACAACCTCAGGCTGTGTCCCCTTGTTCTTGCTGGTTGCCTGGGAGAAGAGCCCAACCCCACCTGGCTACAGCCTCCCTTCAGGTAGTTGTAGCCAGCAATGAGGTCTGCCCTGAGCCTCCTCTTCTGCAGGCTGCACACCCCCAGCTCCCTCAGCCTCTCCTCATAGGGTTTGTGTTCCAGGCCCTTCACCAGCTTCGTCACCCTTCTCTCGACACATTCCAGCACCTCAACTTCACTCTTGAACAGAATCATAGAATCAGTCAGGGTTGGAAGGGACCATAAGGATCATCTAGTTCCAACTCCCCTGCCATGGGCAGGGACACTCTACCCTAGATCAGACTGGCCAGAACCAAAGAGCTTATCAAAGAGCTTAGCATAAGACCTAGAAGAAATAATGAGCAAGTACTCTGTGTTGCCTGGCAGAAGAGACCAACCCCACCTGGCTGCAGCCTCCCTTCAAGTAGTTGTAGGCAGCAATGAGGTCCCAAAAAGGCATTGGCCAGTTTCTGCCATGCACAAGAACAAAATGATGTGGTGTAAGGAAATCTGAGAGAAGAGCTGATCAGGAAGAACAGAGTGTGGTAGGGAAGTGATACAGGAGAGACTCACAGCCTATATTTGGCACAGCGCCATCATTCTCTACGCTCAAAAGAAAACATAGTTTTGAGAGCACAGTTGCAGGTGAACATTCTGTCTGCTATTCTCCAACTGTGATTATAGTTATGACTCTGATGTAAATCTGTTCCTTGGCCATTATCCTTCATTATTCTAATAAAGTTACTTCTTGTGCTAGGTGGAAAAAAAAAAAAGAAGCCTTCTTTCAAATTAACAGTGCCTTTGAAAATAACAGCTGTGTATAGGCAATAGCTACTATATCTTAAAGAGCAGTCACAGGTTTCCAGGCAGCTGTGGAAAGGTTATTTTTGCCTGGTTTTGAATCTGAGATAATCATCTTCACCAGCCACAATGAACAGGCCCTGTCTGGAAGCAGAGACAACATCTTTAGCCTACTTTTTTTCCCAGGAACACATTTGAGTGTGGTTTTTTGGTTTGGTAGTAGAGATCTCTGATGTGTATCGACTGAAATACAGGAGTGCTGCTTTTTTTTATCACCACCATTTGTAGATGTGGTCCAAGTTAGCACTGGGTAAACCTACTACCTGCAACATGAAATATGAATAAATTCACCTGCTTGCTGTGGACTCCTGTTACTCAGTGGCTCATCTTTTATTTTTAGTTTTACTAGGCTTCATTAGTCCATTAACTTGTTAGGTAACTCCAGTGCAAGGTATATACACAGCCAACACAAACCCTATGAGGAGAGGCTGAGGGAGCTGGAGGTGTGCAGCCTGCAGAAGAGGAGGCTCAGGGCAGAGCTCATTGCTGTCTGCAGCTACCTGAAGGGAGGTTGTAGGCAGATAGAGGTTGGTCTCCTCTGCCAGGCAAGCAGCAACAGAAGAAGGGGACACAGTCTCAAGCTGTGCCGGGGCAAGTATAGGCTGGATGTTAGGAGGAAGTTGTTGTCAGAGAGAGTGATTGGCATTGGAATGGGCTGCCCAGGGAGGTGGTGGAGTCACCGTCCCTGGGGTTGTTCAAGAAAAGCCTGGATGAGGCACTCAGTGCCATGGTCTAGATGACTGGATAGGGCTGGGTGCTAGGTTGGACTGGCTGAGCTTGGAGGTCTCTTCCAACCTGTCTGATTCTATGATAAAACAGGATTAAATGTGTTGAATCACTCCCAAACCACTTATCCTCAAGAGCCAAACAATGCATGAAAACAAAATTCATATTACTTTTAACATAAATTGTAACAAAACCCAAACAACACAGAGTTCACATTTTCCACTCATCACATTAGTGAGGCCATTAACAGAGGAGAATGTAGCTGCCACCTCTTTGCAATGTGAAAGATGTTTCATATTTTGGTGACAGTCTGCCCATAATTATCGGTCAAAACCCCCAACCTAACCTTCCCCCCCCCCTCTCCAAAAAGAAGGTACTCCATTATAAAGAATATGACAATTGTCATAATAGCTATCCTACTTATAGAATCATAGAATGGTTTAGGTTGGAAGGGACCTCAAGGATCATCCAGCTCCAACCCCCTGCCATAGGCAGGGACACCTCCCACCTCATCCAGCCTGGCCTTAAACACCTCCAGGGAGGAAGCATCCACAACCTCCCTGGGCAACCTGTGCCAGTGTCTTACCACCCTCACTGTAAAGAACTTCCTCCTAACATCCAGTCTAAATCTCCCCTCCTCCAGCTTAAACCCATTCCCCCTCGTCCTGACATTACCAGACCTTGTCAATAGTCCCTCCCCAGCCTTCCTGTAGGCTCCCTTCAGATACTGGAAAGCCACTCTAAGGTCTCTTGGAAGCCTTCTCTTCTCCAGGCTGCAGAGCCCCAACTCTCTCAGCCTGTTCTCATAGCAGAGCTGCTGCAGCCCTCTCAGCATCTTTATGGCTCTCCTCTGGACTGGCTCCAGCAGTTCCATGTCCTTCTTGTGTTGGGGGCTCCAGAACTGCACCCAGGACTGCAGGTGAGGTCTGAGGAGAGCAGAGCCAAGGGGCAGAATCCCCTCCCTTGCCCTGCTGCCCACACTGCTCTTGCTGCAGCCCAGCACACTTTTCCCTCTGAAGTTCTTTCCCATTTGAAATAATAGGGATTGACTATAATTCCATAGAATCAGCTTCTGTAAGGCTAAAACAGGTGTTTAACTGGGGGAAGAAAAAAAAAAAAGAAGAGTGTTTAAAAAGGATTAAAAGTTAAACAGGAAACATTTTCTGCCAAAAAACTGTTGTGCTTGATGTTGCTTGGAGTTGATGTTTCAGACAAAGGATTGCTTTTCATTTGGGCAGAATGATTTCTTTCCCTTTCAAATAGCTACAGAGAAATGTTAGAAGGCCCAGCCCAAATGGATGGACACACCTCTTATTTTGGCAATTTTTGTGGAAGTGGCACCTGGACAAACATCTGGGCAGCCCTAATCTGTCAGTGGTAGTGAAAGTCAACCAGAAAGGTCAAAAGTGTTGTAGACAGTTGTAATACTTTGACTTAATACCATGTCTAGCTTAAAGCCGTGGGGAAGGATGGTCCAAAGAAATGCAGTGAAAGATTAGGCATGGAGAAGGTTCTGAGTTAGCCTGGCACTGGCAGAATTTTGATGTTAGAAAGGTCATAGAATCGAGCAGGTTAGAAGAGAACTCCAAGATCATCCAACCTAGCACCCAGCCCTAGCCAATCAACCAGACCATGGCACTAAGTGCCTCAGCCAGGCTTTGCTTCAACACCTCCAGGGATGGCGACTCTACCACCTCCCTGGGCAGCCCATTCCAATGCCAATCACTCTCTCTGACAACAACTTCCTCCTAACACTCAGCCTAGACCTCCCCCAGCACAACTTGAGACTGTGTCCCCTTGTTCTGTTGCTGGTTGCCTGGCAGAAGAGACCAACCCCACCTGGCTACAGCCTCCCTTCAGGTAGTTGTAGACAGCAATGAGGTCTGCCCTGAGCCTCCTCTTCTGCAGGCTGCACACCCCCAGCTCCCTCAGCCTCTCCTCACAGGGCTGTGCTCCAGGCCCCTCCCCAGCCTTGCTGCCCTTCTCTGGACACCTTCCAGCACCTCAACATCTCTCTTGAATTGAGGAGCCCAGAACTGGACACAGCACTCAAGGTGTGGCCTGAGCAGTGCTGAGCACAGGGGCAGAAGAACCTCCCTTGTCCTGCTGGCCACACTGCTCCTGAGCCAGCCCAGGATGCCATTGGCTCTGCTGCCCACCTGGGCACTGCTGCCTCATCTTCAGCTCCTCTCTCCCAGCACCCCCAGCTCCCTCTCTGCCTGGCTGCTCTCAGCCACTCTGGCCCCTGTAGTGCTGCCTAAGGTTGTTGTGGCCAAAGTGTAGGACTCTGCACGTGGCCTTGTTCAATCTCATCCCATTGGCCTCTGCCCACCCATCCAGCCAGTCCAGGTCCCTCTGCAGGGCTCTCCTCTGCCTTGTCCTAGAGTCTGCCTTACGTGCAAAGTTGAGTTTGGAGGATCAGCAAGGGGAGAGGTAGAAGCAGAATTAGTTGGGTTACACAACAAAAGCCCAGGGAGAAAAGCACAGACACCAACTGTGACAGATAGAGACTCTCACACTGTCTTACCTATGTTTGTGTCCTTGTTTTTATCCACCTCAGCAAGCCTATGAGTGCAGCAGCCATCACCATTGTTTCCTTTTCACAGCCTAGCATCTTTTTTTTTCCTCATTTAAAATATTCCAGTTAGCCTCAAAGCAGCACATCAAGTCTCTTGTTCACTTTCAGTTAGCAGGGTGTCTTTTCACACTGTAGGTAATGAGTGGGTTTTGCACAATAAATAGGTTTGATTTCTTTAAATAAGAAATTTCATCTTTGGGCAAACCATGTTACATTTGGTCTGTGATGAAAAAAAACACCACACAGCCCAGGCCTGAGAGCTGACCCTGTTTTGCAGTTTCAGTTGAACTTGATCACCTTATTGCTGTCTACAACTACCTGAGGGGTGGTTGTAGCCAGGAGGAGGTTGCTCTCTTCTCTCAGGTGGCCAGCACCAGAACAAGAGGACACAGCCTCCAGCTGCACCAGGGGAAATTTAGGCTTGAGGTGAGGAGAAAGTTCTTCACTGAGAGAGTCATTGGCTACTGGAATGGGCTGCCCAGGGAGGTGGTGGAGTCGCCGTCCCTGGAGCTGTTCAAGGCAGGATTGGACGTGGCACTTGGTGCCATGGTCTAGCCTTGAGCTCTGTGGTGAAGGGTTGGACTTGATGATCTGTGAGGTCTCTTCCAACCTTGGTGATACTGTGATAAATCAAACCCAAAGGGGAATGTAGTCTAAAAGGGATGTGGTTTGCACAGTAAAATAGTAAAGCAGGCAAGAAATACTATTTCTGACAACCTAGGATTCTTTTTACCCTAATCTGCTCATTTGACCTCAGAGATGAGGTAGTCACTTGGTTGCCACGTTGGCACATCTGGCACAACCTCCTGGCAGAGCTTGACTTTGCTGCTCCAGTACTTGCCTCTGCTCGTGCAGCATAGCACACTACACTACAAGTGGTCAGCCTGGTTCCAGCAAGTAAAGCAGTAGGAATCTTGCTCTTAATAAGCAGAGGAGTACTACTATGGAATTGCTTATGGAAGAGGAGATTTCTGTACTCATGATGCCTGATTTGATCCACATCCCATGGCAGCTTACTGGCAAGAAGGGAAACCAGTTCAATTTTGTAATAGATGTGCTGCTGTGACCGTGCCACAATTCCAAGCGCTTGACTCCTGCTTCCCAGCATCTCCAATGGCATGCTACACTTTCCTTTGTAGGGTAACCACCATGTTTTAAACACTTCCCCCCACCCCAAGCTGTTAAATTTAAGACTGTTTCACACCTGCCAAGCAAATGGACAATGCCCTTCTAAATGGGCGTCTAATTGGCCCCTGGTTTCATTTGCATACGTTTGCAGCTTTCAACAGGTGGCACTAAAGAGCCAATAAATGATTCTATTCCCAGTCTCCAGCATGCAAACTCCTGGACAGGCACTTCTATGTGTGTTTATCTATTTAAATATGGCATTATAATGCCAACATAATTAGTCATCTAATTGAATTGCATGACCACATCCATCTGAGACATTTGCATGTACAATTAATTAGGGTTTATCTAACAGCACCCTCTTTGTTCTCTGTTTCCTACAAGTTAAATTACTCCTGGATGGAGTAGATGTTGATTTCATTTTGAAAGTGTTACAAGATATATATATATATATATATATGTTTTGAGAAAAATAAGTGTGCAGAAGAGGTAAACAGCAGAAGGGCAATGAATTAATTTTATCTTCCTCTGCATTTTTATAATGATACCAAAGCCTCTAGAGCATGGCCAAGAAGACCCAGAATTGTTGTAGTCCTACAGAACTAAAAGATTGGAGTGTTTTCTTCCAATTCCTTTGTTTTTTAGCAGAAGCAAGGTTTACAAAAGCAAAATGGCTTTGCAAATGTTTCAGTCTTCCTCTAGTTCATTTGATACTTAGACTTAGATATTCCTGATGGCTGCACTGCATTTGTCAATTTGCATTCTTGAAAAATAGAATCATAGACTCATAGAATGCTTTAGGTTGGAAGTGACCTCAAGGATCAGCCAGTTCCAACACCCTGCCATGGGCAGGGACACCTCCGACTAGAACAGAAAAGGAGTTGTTAAAGACAATCAACCAGGTTGGAAGAGACTTCCAACATCATCCAGGCCAACCTAGCACCCAGCCCTGTCCAATCAACCAGACCATGACACTAAGTGCCTCAGCCAGGCTTTGCTTCAACACCTCTAGGGACAGTGACTCCACCACCTCCCTGGGCAGCCCATTCCAATGCCAATCACTCTCTCTGACAACAACTTCCTCCTAACATCCAGCCTATACTTGCCCTGGCACAGCTTGAGACTGTGTCCCCTTCTTCTGTTGCTGCTTGCCTGGCAGAAGAGACCAACCTCTATCTGCCTACAACCTCCCTTCAGGTAGTTGTAGACAGCAATGAGGTAGGCTCAATTCTTTGCTGAACTGCAGATAAAAACTGCAGCCAAACACACACAGATGTACAGTGTATGCCTGTAACAGTGACAAGTGATGGACAGTGCTGCACCCAACGTGCATTTAAAGGATGATTACAGCTAGGGCAGAATTAGAAGCAGTAATTGAGAGGTTGGAACAAAATTAAAAGAAAAAGACTAGGAGGAAATGAATCTTCTATAATGTCTGGATCACTTCAAATGCAACAAGTGAGGGTTTTCAATGTAGTGTGAGGAACAACTTTCAAGTGGCTGAGGGAACATTGGAGCAAGCTCCTAACAACCTGTCCTCTATCTGCTTTGTAAAGCTATTCAGACAATGCACTGTCCTCCCTTCTACTGAAACTCTACTGTTCAGCATCTCATTTTATAGGATAAAGCCATTCTTTTGTAGACAACATATGACTCTTTTTCATTGTTTGGCAAATACACCATTGTGGATAGAAGTTATGAGCTTGTCAACCTCAGTGGAAATGCTTGTTTGTGACTTTAGAGTGCACTTTCCTGGTAGCCCATTCTCCTTTGTGACAGATGCAGCAGTGCTGTTGGCATGCCATGTGCTGTCTGTGGCTTTAAATGCTCCATGAAAGCATGAGAGGTCCAGAATCCATATTTCAACAGCCAGCCAAAGCTTCAGCTGGATCAGTGGAGGATAATTCAAGCATCTAATTAATGTTTGTAAGTCTCTAACAAACACAAAGTCAGACAACTCTACATAGAAAACTCTTTAAGAGCCAATTGGCTCCTTTTTTTACCTAGTAAAGGGGTTGAAATCCTGAATGTTAAGAGTGTAACATTCAGATTTGTCTGAGAAACAATCAAATAAAACCAAGAAGATCTTTTCCTTTGACAAAAGTATCTTATCTGCAATTTAAAAGGCAAGTTAGGCAATAATTCCCCAGGTGCTGACTGGCAAGAGGTCATATTGCTGGAAACAGAAGGATATTGAAAAACAGATGAGAAGAAGGGGAAGTCAGTAGTGTCTTTACTAAAATCTAATTAGGAAATAGCATCTTTTCCTCTGCTCTGGAAAGAGCAGAAACTATCAGTGCAACATCAGCAAACAGTTTGGCATCTTCAAAGATATTAATTAAGTAAAATTTGAAAGTGCTTTGAAGATGAAAAATGGTAGGGAGTGCTAAATATCACTGTTAGCAGGACCAATGTGTCAACTGATGTTGTCTGTCTGCATAGTATTGGGTGAACACTTGGGTAATTAAGGTCAAATGAGTAGCCTCGTCTGGTCAGTTTATTGGATGAAGTATGTCTTGTTGCTAGCTGAAGCAAGATGTTGTATCTGTGCAACTTACAAACCTGGAAAGTGAACATCAAACATCTTTCATTGCTTCAGGAGCCATCAGTAGCAGTAGCTGTTTCTTACTTTCTGAGCCTGTCTTGTGCTCCCTAGTAACAAGGACAGCAAGCAGTTTTCAGTGGCATTTAGCAGTTCCTAAACTTGTGATTATTGCTTTGACATCTGTGCTAGTTTGAAGCTAGCTAGAATGTTTTGGTGAGAAGAACTAGATTACAGGCTGTGAAAGGAAAACAATGGTGATGTCTACTTCACTCTTAGGCTTTCTGAGATGTATAAGAATGAAAAGCAAAATGTAGATAATCACTCAGCACTGCTGCTGGGGAACTGGCTGAGCTGCATCTTCCTCTCTAGCATCACCCTCCATTTTGGACTAATCCACTTTGCTTCCTAACCTCCCTGGCTGAACCTCCATTCTTCCTTGGGACTGGGGTAAGGTTGAGAGGGGTAGGGGGAAGGTGAAGGGGTGGTTGAGAGCCCCTCCTGGGGACTCAGGNACATCATACCTGTCTTCTTTGGAGACTTGCATGCCATCCTCAACTAAGACAATGCTTCGTTCTCCAGATCTAATTTCTCCATCTTATCAATATTTTAATACTAAAACATTCATGGAATTAATCTGGCAAAGGTTGGGGTAGTGAAGGTTTGCTATTGGTGACCAAGAGCTGCAATTAAAAACACTGCCTACAGTCTGCATGCATGCTCCAGCCCTTGTGTTGTTACTCTGGAAGCTGTTTCCATGGACTGGCTCCAATGTGCTACCAATTCTAGGATATAAAATTGAGATTTACCATAAGCTTTTACTGTACTTTCGATGTACCAAATAGAAATTACCTAAGTAACATCCAGCCTGGAGGTGTTTAAGGCCAGGCTGGATGAAGCTCTGGCCAGACTGTTCTAGGGTAGGGTATCCCTGCCCATGGCAGGGGAGTTGGAACTAGATGATCCTTGAGGTCCCTTCCAACCATGACTGACTCTGATTCTATTCTAGTTATTTTCCACGCTTCAGTGGTTTTTTTTGTTTACCTTAATGAAATTCCCAGAGTACAGCCAAATACACACCACAATTTCTCCATGAACATGCAGTCAAGCAAAGAGTGCAGCTCAATAGGAAGGCAGCCCTGAGCAATGGTCTCTTCAATGGGTACAGAGATTGGTGTGAACAGCAGACCAGGACTTGGAGCCCCAGACCCAGTAAGCACAATTGTGCAGACATCTGAGTAGAAAGGCCCAGGTATCCCAAATGGTTTTGTCACAGAAGCAGGTTTAATGGCAGCTTATTCAGCCTGGAGAAGAGAAGGCTTCCAGGAGACCTTAGAGTGGCTTTGCAGTATCTGAAGGGAGCCTACAGGAAGGCTGGGGAGGGACTATTGACAAGGTCTGGGAATGTCAGGACGAGGGGGAATGGGTTTAAACTGGAAGAGGGGAGATTTAGACTGGATGTTAGGAGGAAGTTCTTTACAGTGAGGGTGGTAAGACACTGGCACAGGTTGCCCAGGGAGGTTGTGGATGCTTCCTCCCTGGAGGTGTTTAAGGCCAGGCTGGATGAGGCCTTGAGCAACCTGCTCTAGTGGGAGGTGTCCCTGCCTATGGCAGGGGGTTGGAGCTGGATGATCCTTGAGGTCCCTTCCAACCTAAACCATTCTATGATTCTATGATTCTATGATTCTATGATTCTATACTGTCCCACATGAAAGTTCAGAAAGCAAGAGGAATCCTGGCTGGGGGAATCAGCCAGAAACAATAGCTAGAAGGTTGCTGCAAATGTTTGATATTATCTGCCTAGGACTTAAACCAGCTGAGAAACTGTTGCATCTGCTGCTTTGCAGCTGCATTTATTTGCTTCCATCTATGTCCAGTGCCAGGATAGTGTAGCCAACCTTAGCACAAGGTGGTGTGCACTGCGTAACCACCTGCTTGACTTGTGTGCGGTCCTTTTGGTTTTGGGCTGCAAACTGGAACCTCCATTTCATAACCAGTCAGATATTCTGGAGCATCCCTTTCTCTTAAACATATTTTCTGGTTTATTTCTTCAAATGTCAAAAAATTCTCCTGCCACATTTCACGTAGGAGAGCACCAGATGAGTATCACTGAGGTAGATTCAGGCAGGATGTTGTCAGTCTCTGGCAGTGAACAAAAAGCTAAACTAAGCCATCTCTTAAATCTTTTGGTTTGGTTTTGGGGGGTTGTTTGTTTGACTTAAATGCACTGTGATCAAATTAATATGCTAAAGATGAACTATCACCGTCCCTGGAGGTGTTGAATCAAAGCCTGGATGAGGCACTTAGTGCCATGGTCTGGTTGATTGGCTAGGGCTGGGTGCTAGGTTGGACTGGATGATGTTGGAGGTCTCTTCCAACCTTGTTGATTCTATGATTCTATGTATTCCTATGTCCTGCAAACAATCAGAAGTGCTGGGTACCACAGAACCCAAGGGAAAGAAGGATGGGGCAGGTCTGGCTGTGTTAGTTATGACAGTTCTGCACACAAGTAGTGTGATCAAAATATCCCCAGTGGCAAATAATGCAAACTCAACTGCCTTGAATTATAACTGAGAGGAGAACAGCTTTCCATTTAGCATATCTCCTTGACTGAATCTAAGGCAATTCCTCAGAGCAAAGCACATGCAGAGAAAAATACCATAAAGCTTCAAGTCCTCTCTCAGAGTTATAGGTGTGCTAGTTTGAGCCTAGCTAGGAGATTTTGGTGACAAGAATTAGATTCTAGGCTGTGAAAAGGAAACAAAGGTGATGTCTGCTGCACTCATAGGCTTGCTAAGATGGATAAAAACAAGAACACAAACATATATAACAAAGCTGCTCTCTGACTTTGGCTGCCTCCCTTCTCTCCCTAACCTGCTGTCTGTGTAACTAATCCCTCTGCTTCCTAACGTCCCTGGCCAAGCCTCCAAACTTACCTTGAACATAAGGCAAAGTCTGGAATAAGGTAGAGGGGTGCAAGGGAGGTGGAAGGGTGGTTGGGAGCCCCTCCTGGGGACTCTGGTTTCTGGGAGGGCTGTTGTGTTTCTGTATTACCTTTTAAACTTGTGCTTAAACTTAAACACCCCTCCGGAGGTGTTGAAGAAAAGACTGGAGGAGGCACTTAGTGCCATGGCCTGCTTGATTGGATAGGGTGGGTGCTGGGTTGGGCTGGATGAGCTTGGAGGTCTCTCTTCCAACCTGGTTGATTCTCTGATTCTATGCCTATACAAACAGGTAGTCACAATATATGTACAGCTATATACAGAAATATCATAGAATACCATAGAACACCTCCAGGCACGGTGACTCCACCACCTCCCTGGGCAGCCCATCCGATGCCAATCACTCTCTCTGTGAAGAACTTCCTCCTAACATCCAGCCTAGACCTCCCCTGGCACAACTTGAGACTGTGTCCCCTTCTTCTGTTGCTGGTTGCCTGGCAGAAGAGACTGCTAAGCTGTAAATGTAAAGCTTCATTCTAATTTGCATCTCAGCTGAGTCTAGTCTGGGTGATTTTCTTAAGTGTGGAGGAGGCAGATAACACACAAACCATCACAACAGGCTAAGACTTAAACTGAAAACATGTCTCCTAAAAGAGACAGAAAGTCTGGTAGAAGTATTGGCACCCTGCTGCCTGTCTCTTTGTTGCACACCTGATACAGATGCATGTCAAGATGTTGTTCTGTAGGAACACGTGAGCAGAGTTCAGATGCAGGCATTCAAAAGGCATCACTGAGCACTGAAACTTGTGGCTTTCAGTCAGCATCTCTATTTTGGATTTCAGGGGTGTGTGTGAAGAATCTGCCTTGAGAAGAGCAGCTACCTACGTCCTGACTGGCTGATTGGACCAGCTCTGTCAGCTATGCTCTGAGAACAGAAATGCTCTTGGATGCACAGTAGTAGGAGTCCTCCTTTCCTCAACACAGAAACCTGCTTAGAGTTTATGGTATTCCTACTCATATACCAGGTGTTGCAGCATATACAGTCAAAGGATCTAAGATCTAATACTTGAGTTCTTAAAATGACTTCAGGGATTTTTAGTTAGGGATGTTGAGCTTACCTGTTTCCCACTATAGCTCAAATAATCAGCATCTAGGGTGAAGAACAGAATCCTATGAAGAGTAAATAAGAATAATTAAACTGAATGACAGACAGAGCCACCCACTATCAGTGTGGCCAGCAGGGCAAGGGAGGGGATTCTCCCCCTTTACTCTGCTCTCCTCAGACCCCACCTGGAGTACTGTGTGCAGTTCTGGAGCCCCCAACACAAGAAGGACATGGAACTGCTGGAGCGGGTCCAGAGGAGAGCCACGAAGATGCTGAGAGGGCTGCAGCAGCTCTGCTATGAGGACAGGCTGAGAGAGTTGGGGCTCTGCAGCCTGGAGAGGAGAAGGCTTCGAGGAGACCTTAGAGTGGCTTTCCAGTATCTGAAGGGAGCCTACAGGAAGGCTGGGGAGGGACTATTGACAAGGTCTGGTAATGTCAGGACGAGGGGGAATGGGTTTAAGCTGGCAGAGGGGAGATTTAGACTGGATGTTAGGAGGAAGTTCTTTACAGTGAGGGTGGTGAGACACTGGCACAGGTTGCCCAGGGAGGTTGTGGATGCTTCCTCCCTGGAGGCATTTAAGGCCAGGCTGGATGAGGCCTTGAGCAGCCTGCTCTAGTGGGAGGTGTCCCTGCCTATGGCAGGGGGTTGGAGCTGGATGATCCTTGAGGTCCCTTCCAACCTAAACCATTCTATGATTCATTCTAATACCTCCTACTGTCTGTGTCCCAATCTCACAGGGAGCTGTACCCAGCTCCCCAGAGGATCAGTAGCTCATTTAGCATTTGTCATACTCCAAGGATGAGTCAGCCAATGACTTAACTGATCTGGCACAGAGCACTTCCTGCAGTGCCAAGTTTGATCAGACTATTTCAGCGGTTCAGCATTATAGAAAAGAGGCACTAAAGACTAAAAGTGATGTTGACTCAGCCATTTGGCTCCTGCCAGTGAACATTAGTGATATTTTTTTTTTCAGCTGCTCAGAATTCCTTCTTCTAATGAAAACCCATTTAGACAAAGTCATTTACATGCATTGCTCATTTCCATATGAGGTTTGAAGCCTTTGCCACATCGCTCCAAAGCGCTGCAGTTCAGCATGCAGTAATTTCTCTCTGCTCTCATACCATGCAGAAATGATTTGGTCTCATACAATTACTTGATATCAATACTCAGTAGATATATTTTGACACATGACTGAAGATAATGGGATTTCCCAGGGAAAGGGGAGAAACAGAATATTCTGGTAGGAAGAAGGGGTTTGTATTGGATTGGATAATGTTTTTTAGCTGGTACATTGGGAGGTGGTGGAGTCAGCATCCCTGGGGGTGCTCAGGAAAAGACTGGATGAGGCACTTAGTGCCATGGTCTGGTTGACTGGATAGGGCTGGGTGCTAGGTTGGACTGGGTGATTTTGGAGGTCTCTTCCATCCTGATTGATTTTATTCTATTCTATTCTTTGTCATCAAGAATGTTTCATCTCCGTGGCTAAAGCAAGCATTGCCCTGTCATAGCTGGTAGCAACTAACAGGCTTTTAGCTCCAAGATATTAAGGAAGAATTCCAGCTGTATTGAAGTCAGTGGAAAAACACTCATTGGTTTGCAGGAGTTGAGAATGTCATCCTACTGTGAGTAACATCCAAACAATTCAGCACTTACATGCAGTTTTAACAGGCCGCTGAGAAAACAAACTTTAGGCATCCAGAAAGGAATTTGAACTGCAGGTATTTGTGACATCATCTTAGTGCCTAAAGGTTTAGGAGATGCTGTGGGATTGGGTCTTCATCAAAAGTGAAGCAAAGTCTCCTCAGGATGTAGTCCTAGTCTGGTTTGGGCAGTGGGGAGCTCGGCCAGGTCCAGTCTCCCTCCATCTGAGGGCATCAAATTCATCCCACCCCGAAGAGCAGGTTGGGATCACACCTGTCAGTTGGCCTTGCTGAAGCTGTCTCTGCCTGTCTTTTTTGACCTTTTATAGCTGAAAGTAGTGTAAAATTCATGTGAGTGATGGAGAGAGAGACATAAGAAAAAAGCTAGACAAGGCAACTCTGATGCCATTATTGGGAACTAAACAGACATCTCAGTTTTGATTCTTGATCCTAGAGCTTTGCCTGTATGTTCTATTAGGTATCAGATAAACTGATAAATTGCTCTTATTTTGAGGATAATAAACCTGAGATGCTGAAAAGTTACAAACATTTACCTAAGTTTATCTAGTTTAAGGCCATAGCAAATTATTAGGATCCTCACACTGAATTATTAAGAACCACAGAATCAATCAGGTTGGAAGAGACCTCCAAGATCATCCA
>WAAF01021311.1:18365-28442 GCA_013400475.1 Tricholaema leucomelas
CCTCTCCTCATAGGGTTTGTGTTCCAGGCTCTTCACCATCCTTGTTGCCCTTCTCTGGACACCTTCCAGCACCTCAACATCTCTCTTGAATTGAGGAGCCCAGAACTGGACACAGCACTCAAGGTGTGGCCTGAGCAGTGTTGAGTCCAGGGGCAGAATAACCTCCCTTGTCCTACTGGCCACACTGCTCCTAATAGAGGAAGTGGATGCTAGAAGAGCAACTTTCACTGGCTCTTAGTTGCCTGTTCTTTAAGTAATTAGAGCCCTGCATTTATCCTGGCACTGCTCACAGAGCCTGCATTTACGAAATGAGATTATCTGTGAGGCTGTTCACTTTCAGAAAGCCATTTGAAACTGCAGCTCTGAGGCAAGTAAGTGCCTGATTTTGAATGGTGCTGAGCAGACCTAGGCCAGATGCTGGGGTTTATACTTTGGATGGTTAAGGAGGTTGGCAGGAGACATATTGGCCCAGATATATATCATTTTTATTCTCTTCAGAGTATTTGAAAGTTGAAAATAAGCACCTTTGGGTTCTGAAAGAGAAAATAAAGTAAAAATAGTCTTTTTTCTCTTCTGCTTACAGTGTAAGTTGTTAACCTTTCACAGTGTCACTGTGAAATGTTGGTAGTCAGGACCCACCCATGCCCAGAGCAGTTTTTGATGACAGCATCCCCCAAAGGTTTCTGTTTAGCTGCCAGGCTACAGGGGAGTTGCAGGTAAGATGGAGCAGCTGAAGTGATGCTTTCTCTCTGATCCACATGCTCAGGGTGTCCACTGGCTGCAAATCTGGGACACCTCCCAGGTCAAGCAAGAGAGAAATGTTGTTATGGTCTCAGTGAAAAGTTCGTGCTTACTGAGAACAGAACACCAAAGGAGAGGCTGAGGCCCACTGCACTACATTGAGACATGCTTTGGGTGGGAGTGCATCCCAAATGAGGCTGGGAGTGCATCCCAAATGAGGCTGCTGCCATCCAGCTACTCCACTTAAAATTGTCTCTGAGGATTGTTATTCATTTCTTCTCTCTTACATTGGTTCAGCTGTTTTGGATGCAATTCGTGCAGTAAGGGCAAAAGAGAGCAAAGGAAGGAAGGCAGAGAAGGGACAATACCTAATCCTGCTAGGCAGTGAGTATCAAAACACAGGCAAAAATAAAGGACCTGTGGGCCTCATTTCTTCATATCTTTTACATCTATTTTACAGTGTCAGAGCTTTAGCCTAAAGAAATAAGTTCTCAAATGTTAAATTTAATATAGAGCCAAAATATCAGGTCAGGAATGACCCAGTGCTACATTCTCAAGGAAGGTAGACAGGCTATAAAGGCTGTGGTCTTCACATGAGAATCAAAGTAGAGAGCTAAAGGAAAGTAATCACTCTAGGTAGGAGCTAGCTCACATATCAGTACATCTAAATACAGCTCTATGTGTGTTTGTTCACGTGAGTGAGCTGTCTAAGCTTCTGCTGCTGTTAGTGAAGCTCTAAGGTAAGGTCTGGCCAATGTCATGCAAAGAGCTGCTCAGCACACTCTCTGTTAGGTACCTACCTGCTCTGACAGGGATTTGGAGCTAGTAACAGTGGAAACAAATTACTATTAATTCTTTATTAATTAAATATATTAATATATTAATATAATTAATATTTTATTTGGGTGCCTGGCAAACTGCAGCTTTACAGAACACTAAAGCACACAGAGAGACTGATATTTCGACTTTTAGTCCCAGTTAAAGGTAGAAAACCACCACAAAATATCAGACTTACTTGCAGAGGAACAACATCCAAATGCCTGACTCCTTTGCTTCTGCAATGATCTGTGAGCTGCATTTGTTCCTCTTGCCAAGCTTGTTAGTAACAGCAAGGGATACTGTGTACTGTGTCCAGTTCTGGGCTCCTCCATTCAAGAGGGATGTTGAGGTGCTGGAAGGTGTCCAGAGAAGGGCAGCAAGGCTGGGGAGGGGCCTGGAGCACAGCCCTGTGAGGAGAGGCTGAGGGAGCTGGGGGTGTGCAGCCTGCAGAAGAGGAGGCTCAGGGCAGACTTCATTGCTGTCTACAACTACCTGAAGGGAGGTTGTAGCCAGGTGGGGTTGGGCTCTTCTGCCAGGCAACCACCAACAAAACAAGGGGACACAGCCTCAAGTTGTGCCAGGGGAGGTCTAGGCTGGATGTTAGGAGGAAGTTGTTGCCAGAGAGAGTGATTGGCATTGGAATGGGCTGCCCAGGGAGGTGGTGGAGTCACCATGCCTGAAGGTGTTCAGGAAAAGCCTGGCTGAGGCACTTAGTGCCATGGTCTGGTTGACTGGCTAGGGCTGGGTGATAGGTTGGACTGGATGACCTTGGAGGTCTCTTCCAACCTGATTGATTCTATTCTATTCTATTCTATACTGGCACAGATGACATAAAAGACATCTTCTATTGCTTTGCTGAGGGGCAAAGTAGTGGATTTTGGAGTTACCTCGTAGGTCTGTGGCCGAGGAAATACATGTTAAGGTTGGTCAAGTCCTTATTAACCCACTTGGAATAGAATAGAATAGAATAGAATAGGATAGAATAGAATAGAATCAACCAGGTTGGAAGAGACCTCCAAGCTCACCCAGTCCAACCTAGCACCCAGCCCTATCCAGTCAACCAGACCATGGCACTAAATGCCTCATCCAGGCTTTTCCTGAACACCTCCAGGGACAGTGACTCCACCACCTCCCTGGGCAGCCCATTCCAATGCCAATCACTCTCTCTGCCAACAACTTCCTCCTAACATCCAGCCTAGACTTCCCCTGGCACAACTTGAGGCTGTGTCCCCTTGTCAGCCTAGGCTACATTAATTGGTGGAGTTCATTGTTCAAGCATCTGGCCACTAACTGGGGGAAAAAAACCCCAACATGTTAAAGATGGGTTAAGCTCCTGTGTGAAGTTCCTAATGAGAATAAAAAGTGTACAGCCTATATCCCATGTCATATAATTACCAATCAGTTGAACTCTCAAGGACCAAGCACCTCTTTTGATTGCTTCAGTCTAAACTTAGCTTTTTCAAAACTCCAAATCAACAACACCCTCACCCCACCCCCCCCAAAATCCTTCCTTAATTTGGCCAAAACGTTTGGTCTCGACTTTTAATTGCTTTTAAATCCTGTCAATTAAGGTTTATAATGGAGGGGAAAAAAACCTGTTAAGAGTGAAACGAATCCCCCTTGCGTTCCCAAAGCGTGCAGTAAGTCTTCCCACTCCATGGTAATAAAATTTGTTGTGGCATGGTTATTTTGGGGGGGACCAATACAGCAGACCACTGTCAATCAAAGAATTCTCTACTTACTTAAAAGTTAACAGACTTTTAGTGTCTTTGTGTTGGACTGAGGACAGTCTGAGTTACCCCAGAAGATTAAATCTTTAATTTTACATTACTTCAGCCATCTCTATAGAACAAAGTGGGCTTTACCTGTTGAATATGAGGCTTATGTGAGCTGAAGTGCTCTTGAGACATTAAGAGGCAGTCTTGAACAGTCTCTGAGATTTAAGCTGAGAGGAATTCTAAAGGGATTACTGCAGCATTTTACATAAAACGAGAAATAAAAACAGACTTGAGCAATGCATGATCATAAACGCATTCCTGCTGTGATCAAGAGTCCTGTTCCCATTGCTGCTCTGAGGCTAAAGCAGGAAGAACTGTCAAAGGGCAACCATACTTGTAAGGATTTGTACAAGTCCAATCTATAATGAAATTAAGAGGCTGAGTAGTTTTAAAAGATTTGTTAAAGGGGGGGGAAAAAAGACAGAAAGAAAAGGAGATACTTTTCGGTCTCTCCAGCCCAGAGGTGAGAAACACAGGCACTATTGGAGTACCCTTTGGAAGAGGAGGCATGTTTCTTTCCAAGAACAGACATGCCTAACAGCTCACACACAGAGAAGCAAAAGTGCCCAAAGATTTTTGAATATTGGTAGCTCTTTCCTGAAGGAAACAGAGGCAAATAAACAACAAAGAAATAGCTCAGAAATAAAATAAACATAGAGTGGTTTACATCTCCCCTTGCGTGCATAGCGTGGGAGAAAACAGGTAATAATGACTGCATGCTTTCAGCTATCTGGAAGGACACAGTGGAGAGGCTGCTGCTAGTCTCTTCTCACAGGTAGGTAGGGATAGAACAAGAGGGAATGGCCTCAAGCTGCGACTGAGTGGGCTTAGACTAGACATTAGGAAGCAGAAAGAAACATAGAATCATAGAATCAACCAGGTTGGAAGACACATCCGACATCATCCCGTCCAATTTATCACCCAGCCCTCTCCAATCAACTACACCATGGCACTAAGTGCCCTATTCAGGCTTCTTGAACACTTGCAGGGACAGTGACTCCAACACCTCCCTGGGCAGCCCAATCCAATTCCAATCACTCTCTCTGACATTGAATAATAGAATCAACCAGGTTGGAAGAGACCTCCAGGATTATCCAGTCCAACCTAGCACCCAATCAACGACACCATGACACTTCCTCCTCATATCCAACCTATACCTCTGGCACTGCTCAGCCATTACCTTGAGTGCTGTGTCCAGTTCTGGGCTCTTCAATTCAAGAGAGATGTTGAGATGCTGGAAGGTGTCCAGAGAAGGGCAGCAAGGCTGGGGAGGGGCCTGGAGCACAGCCCTGTGAGGAGAGGCTGAGGGAGCTGGGGGTGTGCAGCCTGCAGAAGAGGAGGCTCAGGGCAGACCTCATTGCTGTCTACAACTACCTGAAGGGAGGCTGTAGCCAGGTGGGGTTGGGCTCTTCTGCCAGGCAAGCCGCAAGAGAAGAAGGGGACACAGTCTCAAGTTATGCCAGGGGAGGTCTAGGCTGAGTGTTAGGAGGAAGTTGTTGTCAGAGAGAGTGATTGGCATTGGAATGGGCTGCCCAGGGAGGTGGTGGAGTCACCATCCCTGGAGGTGCTGAAGCCAAGCCTGGCTGGGGCACTTAGTGCCATGGTCTGGTTGACTGGCTAGAGCTGGGTGCTAAGTTGGACTGGATGATGTTGGAGGTCTCTTCCAGCCTGGATGATTCTATGGTTCTATGACCTGTCCTTGAGCTCTTGGCAAGCTTTTGTAGCATTGGGCACAGGTCACACCAGAGCAGTGACTTTGTTGTAGTCCCACACTGTGACAATTAGATGCCGAATGAGAAATGTGTTTAAACCAAGTCAAATTAGAAGTTAAACATGGCAGATGGTTGACTGTGTCCTGACTGATCTGTCCCAAAGTACTGACCTCAGCAAGGAGTCATGGAATCATAGAATGCCAGGGGCTGGAAGTGACCTCGAGAGCTCATCTGGTCCAGCTCCCCTGCCAGAGCAGGATCACCCAGAGCAGATCACTCTGGAACGCATCCAGACAGTTCTTGAATATCTCCAGAGAGGAAGAGTCCACAACCCCCTTGGGCAGCCTGTTCCAGTGCTCTGTCACCCTCACAGGGAAAAAAATTCTTCCTCAGGTCCACATGGAACCTCTTATGCCTCAGCTTCCACCCATTGCCCCTTGTCCTGTCAGTGAAACAGGCTGGCTCCATCCTCCTGGCACTCACCCCTTATATATTTACAAAGATTAGTCAGGTCACCCCTTAGTCCTCTCCTCTACAAGCCAGAAAGCCCCAGCTCCTTCAGGCTCTCCTCATAAGGAAGATGTTCAACTTCCTTAACCCTTTTTGTGGCTCTGTGAATGATGCCACAGCAGACAGAAACCTATCACTTGCAACATCCTCATGGTTTTTTCCCCAGTTCCTCCTCATTTCTCTCCTGTTTTCCTGACTCCTCTGCCTTTCCAAGGGTTGCTGGTCAGTTGAAAGGGGATGGAAATTCTGAATGGTTGCTCAGGAATGGTACTGAATCATTCTCTTACCTTTGATCAATGCCTACCAAGAATTTTTTTCCTGTCCCTTAATCATGCCACCTTTCAGAGAGTGCAAGCTTTGCCCCTGAGGAAATATAGAAACATTCAATATTTGTAAATAGAATCATAGAATCAACCAGGTTGGAAGAGTCCTCCAAGATCATCCAGTCCAACCTAGCACCCAGCCAAAGAACTGGGATATTCCATAGCAGTGAGGAAAACATACCTGGAACCTTGTGAGAGCAGCTCTCCACAATATCCCTTCAGGTAGCTGCAGAGAGCAATGAGGTCTCTCCTCAGCCTCCTCTCTTTCAAACTAACCATCCCCAGCTCCCTCAGTCACTCCTCATCAGATTTATCTTCCAGGGCCTTCCCCAGCTTCGCTGCCTTCCTCTGCACTGGCTCCAGCACCTGCACACCTTGTATTGAAGAGCCCAAAACTGAACGCAACACTCGAGGTGTGGCCTCACCAGAGCAGAGTCCAAGGGGACAATCACCTCCTGGTTCCTGCTGGACACAGCATTTTTAATCCATGCCAGGATGCCTTTGGCTTTCTTGGCCCCCAGAGCACACTGCTGGCTCACACTCAGCTGCTTGTCCGTTGACAACCCCCAGGTCCCTTTCTTCTGTCAGCTTTCCAGCCACACTGCCCCACGCCTGTAGCATTGCATGGGGTTGTTGTGACTCAAGTGCAGGACCTGGCACTTGGCCTTGTTGAAGCTCATCCCATTAACACTGGCCATGGATCCAATCTATTCCAAATCCCTCTGTAGAGCCTCCCTACCCTCCTTCTGATCAACCCTGCCACCTCACCTACTGAATTTAGCCAGTGGTTCTGACACTCTGCTGTAAAGCCATCCCATTGTGAGCTGAAGATTAGATAGCCCAGTCTGGGCTGTGTTTATTTTGGTATGTTGGAAAAGATATCTCAGTTGATGAAAATATTTTTTAGTAGATTAAAGACATTTTTGTCATTTTTAATGACTTACCACCAGTACTTTATACAGAGTAGTTGAGATTATGTTGACATACGCTTTAAAACAAGAAAAGCTTAAGTGGTATTTAATGGATAACTTATTACAAAGAAGGAATTCTCCAGGCTTGCTTTACCTTTAATTCACATTGTTTGGATGGAACACTTTTTTCACACGATAAAGCACTATGTGTGCAGCTAGAAAGAGGTGATTCGTGTGGCCAGAGAGCAAATCAAAGTCACATTACTGCAAACAGGGGGGGGGGGGGGGGGGGGGGGATGAGGACACCCAAGTGCTGTTGTGCATTCAAGAGAGCTCAGAAATGCTGAAAGTACATCATGAACCTCACACTCCACAGAAATCACCCCAAGTCCCTGAGAAGACTGATGGAGCCACGCAGACGTCACCAGTATCACCACTGTCTTCATACCCTCCCTGTTGTCCTCATCAATTAGGAGCCAAAGCTGGAATTGTGGTCCCCTTCCTGGCTCCAAGTGTTTGGTGGGAGGATAGGGTTGTCAGTTGGGCTGTCTTATCAGAGTTGTTTCTTTGTGCACAATCAACAAAAATGAGTTTGGGAATAAATCATAGAATCATAGAATCAAGCAGGTTGGAAGAGACCTCCAAGCTCATCCAGTCCAAACTATCACCCAGCCCTAGACAATCAACCAGACCATGGCATTAAATGCCTCATCTAGGCTTTTCTTGAACACCTCCAGGCATGGAGACTCCACCACCTCCTGTAATCCTGTAACCTAGATGCTTAACAAGCATGAGTTAGGTTCCATTTGCTTGTCATGTGGTCCTACCATTCTTGTGCATCTGTCCTTACCTCAGACCTAATCACACAATATGCAAGAGCTGAAAGCAAACCACAGTTCTTTTGTGCTGTAATCTTGAGCTAGTGATGAAAGAGGTGGTCTGTGGGATACAATGTTCCATACTCAGTGAAAATTCATAGAATCATAGAATCAAGCAGGTTGGAAGAGTCATCCAGTCCAACCTAGCACCCAGCCCTAGACAATCAACCAGACCATGGCACTAAGTGCCTCAGCCAGGCTTTGCTTCAACACCTCCAGGGACGGCAACTCCACCATCCCCCTGGGCAGCCCATTCCAATGCCAATCACTCTCTCTGACAACAACTTCCTCCTAACATCCAGCCTAGACCTCCCCTGGCACAACTTGAGGCTGTGTCTCCTTGTTCTGTTGCTGGTAGCTTTACATATTTCTGGCATTTCTTGGTGTCTTCTGCTCATCAAAGATTTCTTCTCTGTGTTTCCATACTCAACACAGGTATCCTACCTGGAATGATTCTGCAGGCTTCTGACCTTCAGCACCCTCTTTCATGGACTGTCATGATGAGGTGTCTGCCATGTCCATTGACAAACCTTTTCAATAGCTCTCACACAGACTACATTGATCCTGTCACCCAGCAAGGCCTTTCTCCCTTTGCCATTGGAATGGGCTGCCCAGGGAAGTGATGAAATTACCATCCCTGGAGGTGTTCAAGAAAAGACTGGATGGGGCACTTAGTACCATGGTCTGGTTGATTGGCTAGGGCTGGGTGCTAGGTTGGACTGGATGAGCTTGGAGGTCTCCTCCAACCTGGCTGATTCTATTCTATTCTAGTCTTAAAAATCAACACCAGGTCCCATCGGTTTGCATTATTTCGTTACTCACCACAAAGAAGGCTTCCAGCAAGGAGTTTCAACAATCATTAGATAATGGTTGGGAAGCCTAAGTAGTCATTAAAAAACTTCTGTGAGTTTAATCAGCAGGCTGTTTAGGCAGGATTTTTCTGTTGCCTGGTAGGAGAGCGTGCATAATGGGGCCTCTTCGCAGGCATTTTTCACAACAGATTACTCAGCATATAGCAAGGGATATAGTCAGAATTAAGGTGTCTGAGCCAAAAGAACTGGGCAGGAATGGGCAAGCTCTACCAATTCATGCAGATAAACTTGGTAAGAATGGCTTTGTTTGTGTGCACCTTGCAGGCATCGCTCTTGTGTCACGGCAGCTTTGCTTGCACGGGAGCTGCAGCCCGGAGAGCAGACTGCTGAGAGCTACGCAGCGCAGAGATGAGACCAACAGAGCCCCGGAGGGCTGTGGGATTTAACAGAAGGTAAGAAAGGACTTGCATTGTGTTAGTAAAACTCAGACAGACTATGTCATATGGCAAACAATACAGCCTGCCTCTGCAAAAGACAGAAGAAAAATTCCCCATCTGATGGCTAAAGAAAGTGCAGCAGAGAAAACGGAATTGTTTAGGCTTTAGCAAACAGAATTTAGATTCTGGAACAAAAAACCCAATAGCAAAGACTCAAGCATCAGTTTAATCCATCTGCATAGCCCATGAGTTAATCAATCTTTAAAAGCAAACCAGATTTGAGTGTCAGTAAGTAATGAAATTGCATTCAACATCTGCATTCCTATTGTTTTATAGGTTGGGCAGAACGCTGTGTGAGAATGAGACCGAGGGCTAAGGGGTAGAGATCTGGATTTACCAAACCAAAGGTCTATCTTACAACACAGCAACCTTTCAGCCCTTTTTTCTTTTTTACTTTTCTTTTGTTAAGAGAAAACAACCCTGGAAGAGTTTTTTAGACCCGAATAAGATTACACATATGTCACCACGCAGCTACTTTTTAAAAGAGGTTTCAGATGCTGAGCCATAGGCAAGCCCCTGACAAATTCACTTTTCCCTGCAAGAAGTTTATTTTTAACTTGCTTACAACACCTCAGTCTCTTTGCCCACTCCTTGGTTACTCAGTTGTTCTTTACCCAGCCACAGGAAGGTCGAGCTTGCCTTTTGATTTCTCTCTGAAGAATGTCCTGAGTGGAGCATGCTGGCTGCCCAGATTTGAGGCCAAAGAAGGAAGATTGTAAGAGCACAGTGCCCTGCTCTATCGAACTGTTAGAGGTAAGAAGGCACATTGCTTTGACAGAATAGAATAGAATAGAATAGAATAGAATAGAATAGAATAGAATAGAATAGAATAGAATAGAATAGAATCGACCAGGTTGGAAGAGACCTCCAAGATCAGCCGGTCCAACCTAGCACCCAGCCCTATCCAGTCAAGCAGACCATAGCACTAAGTGCCCCAGCCAGGCTTCTCTTGAACACCTCCAAGGACAGTGACTCCACCACCTCCCTGGGCAGCCCATTCCAATGCCAGTCACTCTCTCTGCCAACAACTTCCTCCTAACATCCAGCCTAGACCTCCACTGGCACAACTTGAGGCTGTGTCCCCTTGTTCTGTTGC
>WAAF01021662.1:0-15135 GCA_013400475.1 Tricholaema leucomelas
GTCCAGAGCAGTCCACTTGCTGTGCAGCCTCTGTGATGCCTGGAGGATTTTAAACTCCACCATTTTGTGGTCACTGCAGCCAAGGCTGCCCTTCAGTCTCACCTCACTCACCAGCCCCTCCCTGTTGGTGAAGACTAGGTCCAGCATAGCATCCCTCCTTGTTGGTTCCTCTACCACTTGGAGGAGGAAGTTGTCGTCAATGCATTCTAGGAACCTCCTAGACTGCTGGTGCACTGCTGTGTTGATCTTGACGTCCATCACTTTTCTATGATTTTATACTTGCATTCTTAATAGTTTAATGTCTTGCTTTAATTCGGTTTTGCAGCTGAAATGGCTGTCTGACAGACAGCAAGGAAATTTTCCTGTTAATAGAACACTAAAAAGAAGTGGTAGGGAAAAATGTACAAGAACATCAGAAATTAACAGTTTAAGTATATAGAGAAAGACAAACTACATGGAGATGCAGGAGCAGGTTAGACAGACCAGAATATTTCCCACGCATGTTCGCATTTTGATAATGTATTACTGTTCCAGAAGATCTCACTTGCTTCATCTTGAGTATTTCGTACATCTTTAATCTTCAACATTCTTATTGCTGCCTCCTGAACAGGTATCATGGAATCCTAGAATGTTAGGGGTTGGAAGGGACCTTGAAAGATCATCTAGTCCAACCATCCCCTGACAGAGCAGTACTGCCTAGACTAGGTCACACAAGAATACATCCAGGCAGGTTTTGAACGTCTCCAGAGGAGACTCTATGACCTCTCTGGGCAGCCTGTTCCAGTGTTCTGTCATCCTCACAGGGAAAAAGTTTTCCCTCATGTGTACCTGAAATCTTCTATGCTGCAGCTTACACCTGTTGCCACTTGTTCTACCACTGGACATTGCTCGGGAGAGTCTGGCTCGATCCTCCAAACACTAGTCCTTCACATATTTATAAACACTGATGAGGTCACCTCTCAGTTTCCTCCAAGCTACAGAGACCCATCTCCCTCAGCTCTTCCTCAGAAGAAAGATGTTACACTTCTTTAATCCTATTTTTGGCTCTGCACTGGACACTTTCAAGCAGTTCCCCGAGTTTCTTCTTGAATTGAGGGGCCTAGAACAGGACACAGTATTCCCCATGCAGCTTCACCACGGCAGGTATGTTAACAGTGCCACTATCAGTGGCATGATATGACATTGCTCTGACAAATAAATGTGGTAAATCACATTAGTATGACAACTACAAAAACAGGTAATGGTCAGACATTCTGTAATTCTCAAATCTACATAACTCTTCTCCCTTACATTCATTCCTATTGGAAGAAGTATTTTACTCAGTTCAATATTTCTGTTTTCCAGAACATCCTCAATAGGTAGCAGGATGTCTGCAGTGGAGAAAATACAGTATAATTACCAAATAATAACCAGTATTTATTCAATTAAAAATGCATATTGCTAGCCTTACAGTCAAATGTTTAGCAGGAAAAAGCACACAAAGAAGACAATGTGTTTCCTCTTAAATTTTTGTTGTTGTTTCTTGCTTACTGCTACGACACAGAATCCTACAATTTCTTCAAAGTACACAGCATTTCAAAAATGTAAACTTCATATAACTGTGCTTTCTGGAAAGCATCAAGGTATTTTAATCCTGTGTTTTAAAAATAGCAGTTCTTGCTAATATGCTGTCCTTTTACAAGTTGTCTTCACAGGGCTGAAGTGCATGAACTTACATCACATACCTCCAAGCAAACAAAACAATTTATCTTTCAATAAAGTATCTTGCATCTTACTTATTAGAAATCTCTTTTCTCCACCAAAATAAGGCAGGGTTTTATTTGGGCTTGCGAGTGTGAGGATTTGCTGTGCTAAGATTTCTTCATTTGAAACGTCACACTGAGGATTCACTTGAGAAATTTACTACTCACTTTGCAAGAAAAACAACATTATTCATTCTTGCAATGTGAAACTCTGTATATCCTGCTGAAACTATCATATGGTACATACATTGCACAAGATGTTATTCCACATAGGAAAGCAATAAGAAAGAAAAAGACAGGAAAGACAGAATGATTATAAGAAGGCAGAGAGATACCAAATCCTCCAAGTCTCAGACTCATCAGTAACAGAAACTGCTATGTTCTGATCTACATCTCCCTCACAAGTAGATTTCTCCCTAATGAATTCCTACTATCGGTATACCATCAGCCTTGGAGTGAAATCAAAAAGGGAAAAAACCCACCAACCTAAGAACGAAAACCAAAAAACCACCACATAATACTGTCCGTATGTTAATGCTATCAGACTGAAATTGAAATAGAACACGGGAGTGAGTTTTATATGGCTTCTTCTGATGGAGACATACATTGTATCATTATAATGATTGCAGGAGATAAACACAATGACCTATTTTTTGGTCAAATTACAGAGAATGAAAGATATTTTTCCTTGACTATCAAACCAAAATACACTGTCATTGTACAACTGAACAACTAAATGTAACTTTTAAGACTTTCTCCTCCACCACTGCTGAGGCACCATGAACTTCAAACATTAAATTTGCTTGTGTACTGTATAATAAAGATTTTCCAAACATTCATGAGGAATAGAGAAAGGATCCTATGACTATGTAATGCAAAAGGCTGTGAGGAACACTGCTGTACCATTGATTAGGGTATGTTTGGAAAAGCACAGGATCCTGTAGGGTTGTGGTGCACACTGCAGGACAGTAGTAATAAATTTGTCATCACAATGTTGCATACTGCAGATTACTGAAAATCATGATCACACTTTCCAACCAAAACCAAAAGCTTTCTGACCTCTCATTCTAAAGAACTGATTTACAAAACTAACAACTATAGATGTAATAAATCACCAATCTGTGTTTGCAAGTATGAATGATAAGAGTTTTAGACATTCTCTCCCTTCCAGCACACGATAACTGATGGAAAGGTGAAAGGCCTTACCCATACAGTAACACTTTAGAGCAGCATTTAAACTGCACTACATGGTCCATTGTCCCTATGTATTGACTACTGGAGAATACAAACTTGTGCTACAACCTTGAGGTTTTATTTACATATATTTTTCACAACTGAAAGGATTAAACTTTGCAGAAAGAGAATTTAAAAATAAAATAAAATATTCAATTCCTTCCTGGTACCGTTTTATCTGAATAGAGGTTTGCATGCCTAACCTCCAATCAAAGAGTTAGGTATCTTGCTTAAATTACAGAAGAAGTTTTGTTTCTTTAGTGGATTTAAGAAGAAAAAAAAAAATCTAAACTAAACCTAGAAATCTAAACTGTTAGAATAGATACTTTAAACTATCAAAACAAATCTACAGCAGAAAACGAGTGTGAACAGCATTTGGAATAAAGAACCTCTCCACAACTGAGTTTCTTAGGAAATGCTTGAAAGACATTTTCAAAAATTACTATAGGTGAGCTTTCACCTGGTAAACCAGCATCTATGTTGCTTGTATTCACATCAAAAAAAGATGGGTTTTGGGGGCTTTCACCATTGATTTCAGAAATGGAAAAGGGTCTAAGAACATAGCGATTAGAAGTGCGTACCCAATATGGATGCTCATGTTAATTTTTTTTTTTTTTGCTTCAGAAATTAATAGAAAGAAAGTAGCATAATTCCAATGTTCTTCTCTAAAGCTGTTAATACCCTTTATTTTTTATAAACATGAGAATAAACTCTAAGTGTAGGCTACAACAAAATATGCATTACCTAAACTATATTCAACCGAAGCTCTTCCTTGGCCAACAAATACAGAGCGAAAACAAGAAGCTCCCTTTGAGAGGTCTCCTACCATGTCACCACAAACAGCATCATATAAAAGGCCCATGTAAGCCTATTAAAAAAAAGTTTGTACACATGTTCAGAAGTATAACACCCTTCAGCAGATATCCTTGTTTGTGCCTGTACTACATATCCACAGCTCCTCAAAATATCAGCATGAGACCCAGCGCAAATATTCACATATGCATACTAGAGTGCTGATTCAGAACACTTGCTGACTGCAAATGATTTTTTAAAGCATGACTCTATTGTGAAGAAGCAACTAAAAAAACTGAAGTACGTATTACACAGGAAAAAAATTGCTCTCCAAAACAAAATCTCAGGTGTCTTTCAAATGCACATGGTGAGTTCACACAGTTTCCTTTCATGTTAAAGAGTAACACCACAGTTACTGGACATAATCTAGAGGCACTCAGGATCAGAATGCTTCTTTTCTCTGTGCAGAGAAGCAACAATTCAAAATTGGTCAAGACAGTGAAGCCACACATAAAAAGAACGTAGAATAAGCAGAAAAACTCTCTACAAAGGTTTGTTTTAAAGAGGAGAAGGGGAAGAATATGTAAAGCAAAAAGAAATCAAGTAGCCTATTCTCAACATCCCTATTTACTCCACCTAAAACAAGGCTTTGGCTTAAACAGAGTACACATTTGGATGGTAAACTATTTCAGTTTCTTAAGTGTTTACGAAAAGCTAATCAGTAATTTGAAAGGACCAACATAACAGTAATATTCTAAAGATAATTTAAAACAAAGAAAGAAATAAACCAGAAACACACTAGAATATTTTCCCTCAATAACCTGCAATTTGATTTAAAAAACAAAATCATCAATTTAGAAAATAAACTTGCTCAGTTTAATAGAGTATTTGCTATACAGGCAAATAAAATCAAAGATCAAAAATGCTGTGGAAAAAGGCAATGACCTCTGCAATTTGCATGAGATCTCAGAATTCAGAAAACACTGAAAAAAAAAAAAAAAAAAAAAAGCAAAATTCTAACACCAGAAATACCAATGAGGAGAATGAATCTCATTGAAGTGGTTTTGATCTAGCCAAATTCACCTTTTGGTGTCTCAGTTTTTCTTCAAATTTGTACAGAAAAGGAATGGTACACCTACTCAAGGTTTTAGGCACTTCTACTACAAGATACACCCATAGAACACAGAAATTCTCAGCCTGTCTCATACCTTCCCCACATGTTTCTAAAACCTATAAAATGTGGTCAGTCACAAACAAATGCCCCTCTAAAAAGACATGAAGACAGAGGAAAACACAAAATGCATTTAGGAAGTAATTTTTCCAAAACAGAGTCTTAACTACATTTTTGTGAATCACTTAGCACAATGCCATTCTCACCTCTCAGAAAAACCCCAGCTTTCATAGCAGTACAACTTCACGTTTACAACTCCATTTATTGGTTTTGTTTCAAAGAAAAAGCAACATGCAAAGCAAATAGTTTTTTCCAAGTGCCTGCCTACAACCACAGCAACAAATGAGGTTCTTTCTTTCAAACACAGCACTTCTTTAGGTTCTGCAATATACATGCACAAATCCTTCAATGAAAACAGGTTAATGCTATACATGTTTGCTTCACTTCCACCCTAAGATGGAAACTGCAATCCTATTAATGCCAATGGTTTAATGTACGAATATTAAGTTCCAGATGAGCAAAATTGTGGGGTCTACACCTTCTAGCAGCAGAAATTATTATATACACCCAGAAAAACAAAGAAACAAACAAAAAATCCCCATGAAATTAACAGAAACTTTAGCTATCGATATTAAAATATGTTATTAATACACTTTAAAAGGCCATCTGTGTAAGGTAGCTACAAAGCTGCTTTTCAAGGACAGGCACAGACTAAAACTACCAGTAGCAGAAGGTATAACAATTCTATGTTACTGGATATGGCTAAATATGTCTTGTAATGCAATTTTAATTTCTTTTAACACTTGTGGAAAGACAATACCTGTAAATTACATTAAACACATGAGAAATTATTAAACATTTTACCACACTACTTAAGAACTTCCCTGATCATTAAGTCCCTTATTTATGTCACACCATGTATTTCAAGCTTTTCGTCAGTTTTATCTTCCTTAACTAGTTAAACATTTTACCTTCCAATAAGAATGATGAAGGAACTCCACTCTTTCCATTTTAGAGCTTCATATCCATTTCTGGACCAGAATTAGTCAGAATGAGCTTATATCCCCTTTTTCTTGCATTGTCTTTACCTGTAGCTCCTCTCCTCTCTAGATGTAAACCCTACCAAAATATTTAGGGAGCTCATTTGTACCATGCATCAGCCACCTCCTAAAGGGGGAGCTGTAGAACCCAAGCAGTTTACAGATTTGACAAATCTAATAGCAGAATCATTGCTTCCAAAAAAATCCCCCCCAGTCACAAGCTCAGCAACAAAACAAGAGAGAAGAAAAGCTTGGGAAGGTTGCATGAATAGGTGAAATATTAAGATTACCACTCAAAAAACACTCTAAGCTACTTGGATATGAGCCAGCTATACCACAGAAGCCATGCAAACAACTTAGTTCAGAATGCAGAACTGCAAGTTATGCTGAGAGTCTTAACTTACAAAGCAAGTTTTCACATAAATTTTCCCACTCTTACTATCCTGTCCATTTGATATCATCCAATTATTTTTTTCCTGAGCGCAAAGGAACTATGGACCAATGCAATCGCAATACATACACTCGAATAATTTAGCATCTCTAAACAGACACACCTCTCCTGATGGATTAACATTATTACAAGCGGCAGCTTTTTAATGTACACAGATCTTACAATTCATGCACCTTATTCATCTGAAAAGCTGCTTGAATTTGGCAGAAATTCTAGTACTGAATCTGTACACGTATCAACATTTGGCACTCAAATTTGAGTCCATTTCTATTTCTGCAGCTCTCAAGGCCATTAATTTTTTCCTGATTTCTCTTCTTTGCATTGAGAATAGCTACTTTAAATCAGCAAGTGATACAATGGATTAGTTTGTTCAATTCACAGCTTTTTAACAAATTCACCATTTTAAACAGCTTGTAGATTCATCACAGAATGGTTTGAGTTAGAAGGTCATCTAGGCAAATTTCCCAATTAAACATGTTCAAAAATCACTGATTTAAAGCTATAGAACCTCTATCTACAAAAATGTCCATCCAGAGGAGCAGCAGATAAAGAATAAAAATATTACGAAGAAACTGAACTGGAATTATAATCGATTGAGTAAGTCACTGTAGGAAATAACATTACCCAAGATAGTTCACTACAACAATTCTTGATCATTTAAAAAAAATGTCATAAACTGGATATGCAAATACAGTAAATTAGATAAGAGAAATTTGAAAATGGACTTAAGGTACTGTGTTAGATGAACATCTTAATCTAGCTGAAATTCAAATTCATGAGAGGTACTATATAATCCAGATAGATGAAAAACTTACAAGCATTGTATTGAAACAAAACTTTACATGCATGCATGGATTACATTGAGTATGTCATCCACGTAAGACTGAACTAGTCCAGTATTTTAAAAATGCTTTTCCTCCACAACTTTTGTTGCAATAAGTAAAATGATTCTAAATGGAGGCTGCCACAAAATCAGATATATTTATCCTTGGATGGACCTCTGGACCAACCCTCTAAATCAAAGTAGCAGCACCTTCAAAGTTATGTTCAGGCTACCTAGGGCCTTCCCAGTCAAGTTCTTAATATTTTCAAGGATAGAGATTAATTGTGATTAATTTTTCCTGCTAAATTCAATCAGTATTTCCATTATTGCACCAGGAGCTGCTGCTGTTTTTGTTGAATACCTCAAAGGAGCTTGTCTTGTCCTCTGTACACATACTCATCAGCTTTCTCTTCTCTAGGGTAAATGAATGTAGTTATCTCACATACTTCTGCTGCCTTTCTTGCCTCAGCCCCTTAACCATCTCAGTGGCCCTGTCATATTCATTCCAGTTTACCAGCATCTCTCTTTTTAACTGGTCATGTCATTTGCATTCTCGTCTCAGACCGATTCTGTCATCATTGTCCACAGAGTAATTAATTGTTACAACTGTCTTCAGGGCATTCTGAATGCACCTTTTTCTCTTTTACCTTTAATCAGCTCAATTTCTACCCTGTAATATTGCCAGTTTCAACCAGTTGCAAGAGTTTGCATATTTTTTCCCCACTTGATTGTATGTATTGATTTCACACTTTGTCTCACACCACACTTCATTCCACCTCCTCCAGCCTGTAAGGCCATCATCCTCTACCATTTGCCTCTTTCCCATTAACAATTCTGTCTTCTGCATACAAAGTACATTCCCTAGATTCACAAGTCCTTTGCATCCTCCATTTCTGAAATCTCATTTGAACATTATTCCTGAAAAGCATGGAATACTTGTTGATCATCATACACAAGGTACAACCCTGTTTATACAAACTTGTAAACAGAACTTTACCTACTTTATGTACTTGGAGAAACTGAAAGGTTACTGCAGCTTTGGGTTTAGAAGGCCATCACACAGCTGAGGTAACATGCTACTCTTTCATCGCTTTAGAAAACTGCATATGTCAGGAATGGATTCTATTAATTTTCTTGATGAATCACCGAATAAGTTTTAATTTAGTTCAGTACAGAAGCTATAGTCATCAATATTTCCTTCATATATTGTCAATATTCTAGTTTACACCTCTTTTGCAGGCTACTGTCTATCAGCTGCATGTGACTTCCTGCAGTTTTGAAACCAACACACAGTAAAAGTACTAATGTGCCTCCATCAATACATAAGAACATGCTACCATATTCTGACAATGGAAGTTGAACTTTAGAAAACGCATGCTTTAAACATGAGGACGCTTTCCACTTTCTCTCACATTCATGTAGTAATTTCACCAAAATATGTGTTTCATGTTAAAAGTTTGGATTAAAGACACAAAAGGAGGAGTATGAATCACCCACTGTTATTACTGTATTTTAAATTCAGACCATTCATGATATAAATGAATTTAAATGGCTTACAGTATTGTATACATAAACAAAAAAAAAGGAGCACCTAGCATGATCAGTTGACAAGTCAGTCCCATGACCTTCTCTAAAGTAACACATCAAGACAGGGAGAGAAAATACAAATTACTATACAAAACAACTAATGCAAGACAGCCTGAGAATCAGAGATGCTGAAAGTAGTAGCACTAAAGGTGCTGATATTAAGCGCAGGATAAAGTTCCATGTACCAGCTGAACTGTTTCAATGGCTTATTGCCACTGAAAGCTCTCACAGCACTGTCTCCAATTCATTATTCATGTTGATGACAAAGAACAATACAGTACATAAATAGGAGAGTAAGAATGATATGACATAATCTTATCCTGAAAGGGAGTACTCAGAAGAAATATGTAACTAAGAGCTGAATTAAGAACCAGGAGAAAGGCACTAATAATTTATTTTCTTCTGCTTCCTTCTGTGTATTTTGAGGGGCTAAAGCAAAATCAAATGTGCCTCCTTTCCTATTACTGTTGCTCCCAGCAATTCATTAAAAATACTATTTTGAAAAAGTTTTTTTCCTCAATTTCAATTATTCTACGTCTTAGTGGTTTCCTTTGCTCTCACTTCTATTCATTAGGCAGGTTTCCTTTGACACTGTCCCCACTGCTTCACACACAGATCAAGAGAAACTGCTATTTCAGAAATGCTAACATTTGTCCTGCACCTTCTGCACCCTGGGAGAGGAGATCAATACTGTGGTGTACAAATGTAAGTGACTAGCAGAAACAATGCTGAGAAAGTGATTTAACCTCTAAGAGCACAGATCAAATGAAATAATTCAGTTTATACAGTCTAACACTGTTTTCAAATTCTTCGAAGCACAGACTCATAGAATGGCTTGGGTTGAAAAGGACTTTAATCACCTAATTCCAAATCTTTTTACCATGGGCAACCTGTCCAAGTGCCTCACCACCTGCACAGTTAAGAATTTCTTCCTAACCTCTAATCTTAATTCACTCATTTTCAGCATAAAACTCTAACCCTCCATACTATCACTACACTCCCTGATAAAGAATCCCTCCCTATCTTCCATGTAGGTACCCTCCAAGAATTGGATGGTGTCTGTAAGGTCTCACCAGAGCCTTCTCCAGGCTGAACAGCCCCAACTCACTTCAGCTTGTCAGTAGGAGAAGTGATTCAGTCCTCTGACCATTTTTGTGGCCTTCCTATGGAATAACTCCAACAGGTCCATGTTTTCCCTCTGCTGAGGACTCCAGAGCATGGTACACTGGAGTACTTCAGTTGAGATATCTTTTCAGATCAGAACAGAGGAGCAGAATCACCTCTCTCAACCTGCTAGTCACACTTCACATAGCCCAGGATACGGCTGGCATTCAGAACTGTGTGTGAACACACATTGCTAACTGTTGTCTAGCTTTTCACCTACCAGTACCTGCAAGTCCTTCTTTGCAGGGCTGCTCTCAATCCCTTCATCCTTCAGCCTGTATTGATACCAGGGATTGCCCTGACTCGTGCCTTGCAGAGCTTCATGAGGTTTGTGGGGGCCCACTTCTGAAGTGGGCCCAAACATTGTATGGTAATAATTTAAACCTGGCATGTTTACCTGACATCAGATACATACATGCAAAAAGCTATACATTAAAACAAACAAAACCAAAGAAAGGTCATGGGAACTTGAATATCCGTGATGAAAAAGACACTCTAAAGAAAAACTTCTCACCTCCAAGTACTACAGAGACTGTCTGATCATCTAAAGCAAGTAATTGTTTCATCTGTTGCTACCATGTTAACAAGAGTTAGTGGATAAGGAGAAATGTGTCACTTTAAGCACTCACATTGCACAGACCACTGTCAAACACCTTAGATGATCCCACATACCTGACAAAAGCCTTCAGCTGTTCTAGTACCATCTTCTGGCAGGATAATTATTTAAGTATCAGTATGTGAAAAATCAAGTGCAAGAACAAAGCAAAATTAGATGGATTTAAAATAACATCGTATACTATATCTACATCAAAACAAAGACATACAAGCACTGTAATGTCTACTATTAAAATAGAATTAGATGATTGAAGAATCTTTCTCATGCTGCTTTGCAGAACCCATGAAATTTTACCTTAAACTGTTCTGCAGGACATTAGCAGAACAACACTGGTAAGCTCTAGTCTTCTTCTCTAAGTACTACAGTAGAGAAAAACACTTCAGACATCAGCAATTTACCAGGAATGTAGACTAGGAAGTAGGCAACATCATCAAAATTTCTATTTTTATACTGTACAAGAATTTCCTCTGGTGGTCCCCAGAGAACTAACAAACTCTACTTGATGTTTCACTTGCCAACAAAACACTAGCAAGTCACTGGGAGGAAGAATAGACTGACTCAAAAGAAATCACAGTTGAGATCTGAAACACCTGTATTTATGTAATTACTCATTATGCATCATTGTGCAGAAAGCACTTATAAATATATTGCATACTTTGAATTTAATCCTTACTGTCCACTGAAAATGGCTAATGCTGTACAGGTTCCTATTTCAGATATTAAGGGCAAGCTCTTCTCTAACTTTAATTCTACTATGTGGACAATCTTACCTCCAGCTCCACAATACGTATACATGCCTTCAAGGCAGTAAAAGCTTTTAGATGAAGTTTCAGGAATGTTTTGATACATGTCAAATAATGTCATGCAGTTATCTTCAAAAAGCTTACTAACTCAAGACAATTTATGATTCACAAATAACAGCACTAATAAATGCTAGAAAATAAGCAGCACTTTTATGAAGAGGTATGAAAAGCATGGGCTTGAGTAGCAATATTTCTTAGAAATATTACGGGTACTCCAGACTTGTTCACCAGCCTTTTAAGGAGTAGAAAGCTGTCTGAGTTTTAAGCAGTTTTTTATGAGTTTTATGAATCTGCGTTTATTATGAGTTTTGACCACAAAGGCAAATATGCATGATCAATGTAAAATGTGATAGATTGGAAGGAACATTATTAAACTGTAGGTAACTGTTGCCATCCTTCCCTTGAATTCCGTGAACAAGAACTAGGCTTGTGCAATGACATCATCCTTGTACTTGTCTCCATCTTTTTTGGAAGCGAACATTACAACATTTATTTATGTGACCAAATTTACTGAGAACTAGCACTTTGAAACCATGTCAGAAGTTCTGGTCTTCAGTTTTGTTGCTCCTCTTCCCCTTGATTACAAGGGGATAATGTTGAACACAACAGGCCCAATCTGAAAACTGTAATAAAATATGACATAAAGCTTGGAGCTGGAAGTCAGGCTGTCCACTGAACAGAGCAAACCTAAAGAAAATAGTTGGCCTCAGTTTGACATAATTACTGTGCCTTGTGTCAATATAGGCATTCACTGTATTTCTGTGGTATTGCAAAGAACACAAACTATGAGGAAAAGAAGTTATTTTTTTAAAAAAGATGATCACCAGTGTACCACTTGTATTTTCCCCACTCTTGTATGATGGGGGAAGCATATTTCAGCTTCTTTACAGGATGGAAGCTGCACAAGTATTAACGGAGAAACTCAGGTCACTGGAAATTTTGCAATAATTATGCAAGAGTATGGTCTCTGCAATTCCTTGGTCACATGAAGATCTTCACAGAAGTAAACTTCATTTTAAAACCACAGATAGTAGAAATCAGAAAAGTTTAAAAAATTGGCTCCAGAGCACAATGCTCTAAGAAGTGCTTCCAGTATTTTGCTGTTTCTGAATGCACTTCAAATTTTTAACACTGAAATACTCAAATGCAGTATTTTATCAATTATTTTTTCTTTCCTGACCAGTAACAATCATAGGGCATGTCAGTTTTTATACTATTCACAATCAGATACAGCTCAATTAGCAATAGATTGAAATTAAGAACAGGTTCCATATTAGGTAAGGCACATAGGAAAACACCCTTCTTATCCTAAAGCTCATGATTAATTTTCTTTTTTCAGTTAATTCTTAATCTTATAACACTTGTTTGAGGCTTTAATCCCTCTGAAAAGCAATGTAACTGCCTAGAAAGTTTCCCCTTACTTTTACCACTTTCAGCCTGTGTTTTCCAGCACCTGATGCTTCTGAAAAATTACGAGCAGCACTCAAAGTCAGGCTTTTGCTGTAAAAACAGAAAGAATCTTAAAGATTGCCTCAATGGAGTACTACCAAACTTTTTTGAGATGAAGGTATAATTTGTGTAAGTTAAGTAACCTTATAGAAGAATTCAGTGAAGCCTACACTAAACAAATGTCAAACATGAAGTTAAAACTCAAAATACATGGTTAAGGCAGAGCTTTACCAATAGACTGTAGGAACACATTCTTTACAAATATTCAATAGTATGTCATTTCTCAAAACGAGTTTATGAAAATTCTAGTGGTGAAATAAATTTTTTAAAAGTATTTTTTAAAAAGGCTAATTGTCACCAATTCTGCCACAACGTGCCCAAGATTTGTCAAGCAGTAGGTAGAAAAAGGTTATCTCTTAACAATTTAGTATGTCATCCATTTTTAAGAGCTATAAGGCACAAGCTGTGCTAAATACCCAGCCAGCATGCTGCTGATAATATGCTGCAAACTTTAAAAAGTTGCAAAGCTTTGAGTTTTTACCTTTTGTAATGATATCACCTTTCTACATCATGTCACCATGTTTTACCCACTTGTTCTTCAAGCCAAGAACTTGAAAAGCTGTTTTATTAGACAAGTAACTTGAAGTACAGAGGTCTGGTTTCATAGTACCTATCTCAGTGACTTAATGGCTAGATAGAAAAAAAAAAATTAAAAAAAAAAAAGTCATTTTCAAAACAGTGAGGTATGTTGTCCACATTTTCAGAAAACAAAATAAAAAGCAACCAGCCAGCAGTGGCCAGCAAATCAAGAGAGGTGATTCTGCCACTTTGGTCCAGTGAGACTTCACACAGAATACTGCATCCAGCTCTGGAGCCCTCAATGCAAGGAAGGACATGATCTGATGGAGTGGGTCCAGAAGAGTGCCACAAAAATGATCACAGGATGTCAGGGGTTGGAAAGGACCCAAAGAGATCATCAAGTCCAACACCCCTGCCAGAGCAGGATCTATGATCAGGGAGTTGGAACACCGCTGCTACAAAGACATGCTGAGGGAGCTGAGGTTGTTCAGGCTGGAGAAGAGAAAGCTCTGGGGAGACCTAATAGCAGCCTTCCAGTCCCTGAAGGGAGCCTATGAAGATGATGGAGACTGTTTACAGAGGCTGGTAGTGATAGGACAAGGGGCAGTGTCTTCAACCTAGAGAAGAGTAGATTTAGACTGGACATTAGGAAAAAGTTCTTTACCATGAGGGTAGTGGAACACTGGAACAAGTTGCCTAGGGAGGTAGTTGAGGCCCCATTCCCAGAGATATTCAAGGTGAGGCTCAACAGAGATCTGGGGAATCTGAACTTGTTGAGGATACCCCTGCTTACTGCAGAGGCAGTTGGACTAGATGATCTTTGGAGGTTCCTTCCAACCCAGACCATTTAAGAATGAGAAGGAATTTTAGGAGTCACAGCTTGACTGCCTGTTGGGCATTTTTTCTACTTGGTACTCAAATTCTTTTTCAAGTCATGCATTTATCAGTTCTTTGAGTACTGTATACAGACATATGCCCAAACTGGTAAAATAAGCAGGATTAATGCTATAGAGACCATAATAAAAATTTCTGGCCAGTAACACTCCTTTTGTGGCAATACCTAAATTAATGACTGTTTTAGTTTAGGCAAATTAAAGCAGTAGTTACAGGCATGGCTAAGCAAGCAACATCAAAATGAGGGTTAGGAGAATAAAATGCTGTGGAACTAGAAAATTATTAGAGGATTTCAGATTTCATTATTCTTGGTTAAGCTCCTGCATACAACAACGTATTGGTAACCTGATTTATAACAAACACAAACCCCTACATTTTTCACCACAAACACAAAACAAAGGGGAAATAGATAAACCAGAATAGACTTCTCAGCAGTCAGTATTTAGTTTAGTATGTAATGTCTGCAAGCAACAACACTATCACAACTTCTTAATTTGCTCTTTAGAGACAATCCTTTTCACAGCTGTAAATTAAAAGTGCACAACCCCCCCAAAAAATGAACAAAAAAACAACCAATCAAAAAAACCCAGCTTGATGGAGAGCTTTTATTTATCGATTTTGAACAAAAACATTTTCCCATACTTCTACAGTTGTAGACAGTGAGATCACAGCCTTGTATTTCAGCTATTTCTACAAACAAACAAACAAAAACCAACACTTCTGAAAAAAATGGTTTAATAAACTAGCTTAATTTCAGTAACTTTAGAATAGAATCAATCAGGTTGGAAGAG
>WAAF01022153.1:0-12411 GCA_013400475.1 Tricholaema leucomelas
AAAGAGCAGGGCATTGAGTGGGCCTACCACATACCCTCCAGCTGCACACTCCAGCTGCAGGGATGATTGAGTGCTACAATGGTTTGCTGAAAACCACCCTAAAAGCCATAGGGAGTGGAACTCTGGGAAAACTGGGACAAGCATTTAGCACAATCTACCTGGTTGGTGAATAGTAGAGGTTCAGTAAACAGAGCAGGACCTGCACAATCAGATTTGGTCCAAGTAGTAGAGGGTGATAAAGTTCCTGTTGTAGGTGAAAAGAATCTGTTAGGGAAAACTGTTTGGGTATTTTCACCTTCGGGCGAAGGGAAACCTGTCTGAGGGGTGGTGTCTGCTGAAGGTCCTGGTCATACCTACTGGCAGGAAATGTAAAGAGCAACAAAAAAGGCTGCTACAGATCCAGCAACTGGTGAAGGATGGAGAAGGTGCACTTTCCTTACCCGAGGAACGAGGGTGGAGAGCTGGTGGCAGTACTGGAAAGCTGAGGTACTCAGCAACTGTTTTACCTCAGTCCTCACTGATAATTTTGCTCTGTCTCTCACTTGAGTCAATGGACCACTAGGTGAGGACCAGGGGGTAAAGTCCCTCCCACTGTATAGGAAGACCAAGTTCAGGACTACCTGAGGAACCTCAACACCCATAAATCTATGGGACCTTAATAAGATGCATGCCAGAGTTCTGAAGGAGATGTCTGACGTAGTTGCAAGGCTACTCCATGATATTTCCAAAGTCCTGGAGTCAGGTGAAGTCCCTGGAGACTGGGAGAAGGGAAACATTGCACCCATGCCTAAAACAGGTGAAAAACAGCAAGGCCAGGTAGGATGAGACCCTGAGCAATCTGGTCTAGTAGATGCCCCTGCCTGTGGCGGAGGGGTTAGAACTAGATGATCTTTAAGGTCCTTCCCAAACCATTCTATGATTCTCTAAGTATTTAGAAACTGTCAACAGAGAAACTTCTGTGAGAAGGAAATAAACAGAGCTTCAGCTTTTAGTGCCCTATTGAATGAAGGCAGGAAGGAGCTACCTGGTCCCAGTGCTTCAGGGAGAGCGTGGACAGCGGCGTAGCATTGGCAAATTCCAGGTTTGCAAAATGCCAGTCGAGTATTTGCCTGTCTCTTGATGAAAGGTAAACATCACTAGGGAAAAACAAACAGAAATTAAAGGTGTTTACATTGCTAGAGTAGGAAGGTACAAATGCACTGCTTTTGACAATTTATTTGCAAGTTTTTTGTTTGAATCCCACACAAATTTCAAAGAGTAAGCAGAGTCTGCTTCAAACATGGAGCCCTCTTGCATGAAAGCTGAGCAGCAAAACCCAGCAAGTTCATGCTTTCAAAGCAGGCTTCATAGAAAATATTTTAAGAGATGCCAGAAAGTTAACTTGAGAAATAAACTCCCCCATATTAGATAAATCACGGCTTAAGTAGTATGCAGAAAGATAATGCAAAAACAGAGCACAAACCGGGCTTATTGTGCCAAAAGCAGCACAGTGTGTGTGCTCTGTCACTGCTGATAGAGATATCAAACCTCAAGGGCTTCCTGGGACCAGGCACTGCTGACAGGAAGAATTTCTACTGAAATGTAGCCTTGCTAATAAACACCTGTTTTATGCAAGTGACTTCTAAAAACACAGAAGGGAGGTCCATGTTTGTGCCTTCCTAACACCTTAAGTTCAAAACTTTCATAGAAAGCACAGCACAGCATTTCTGAAACTCACTGAAAAGCAGCACAAAACCTGCTTCTTTTTCTAGTTTGTATCTTTACCTGGGTGGATTGGCTTCAAGTTCTTGTAACTTCTCTTCCAGCTTTCCTTGTGTTTCTGCCAATTCATCATACTCCTGATAGGATTAAAAGCTAACATTAAAATCAATTTACATGTAAAAGGACTTGAAGACACCATGCAGCATCAGACTAGACCTAATCACAAGAGAAATCAGTGCAAGAGTCACTTCTAGTGAAACCAAAGTCAGTACAGAACCCTGTGCCACCAACAGTAAAGGTTCTTTTGGTGGCATTTCAGGAGTTGAACTCTTGTATCTCAAGGACACCAAGGTCCATGACATTCTGATATTTTTAGGGCCCCTATGGTATCGAGTATTACACAACACGTTATTTATGTTCTTTCTCTCTTCAAAGATGACAATGTTGAACAGAGAGATTTACAAAGCAGAAGCAGTCATCCAAAACACAAACCCATGATCTACCTCAAGTCTTTTTCAGAGGTTGGGTTTTTTTTCCTTAGTTTAAAAACCATTAGTAAAACTAGGAACAAAGGCAACAACCACTTTCCTTCACGAAGTGGTGTCCTGCTGGCAGTGTAATAACAGCAACCAGAGCACAAAGCTGTTCACTGGTGACAAGATAGAAAATCTGCCAATGAACATTCAGAGACATCAAGCTTCCAAATAAAGGTCTATGTCTGTTAAGCAAGATGCTGGTGAATGCCCCTTGGTTCTGTGTGCGCTGGGTTAGCAAGTGTCCTTCACTTGTCACAGAAAGAACAGCTTTTCTGGTTTCCTTTTGAAGGGCTATTTCTGTACCAAAGCAAATGCAAGACTGTTGTGAGACCAAACAGAACAGATAACAGAGCATTTGACATGAGCCAGCAGAGACTGATACCAAAAACTGAACTTTCAGCATGTTAACATCCATCATGAGTCATGAAATACAGGTGACCTAAAGACAACACAGCCTTGTCATCACCACTGCAACCCAGTTACCACCAGTCACATTCTCTTAAGAGTGCTGGATCAGCATGAAAGAGGTGGAAGCTTTTATGCTGGCTGTTTTTATCTGGCTGCTGAAGTCCTCACAAACCAGTGACTGAGGCAATGCCTGTGTGGCAAATTTCACCTTGCAGAGTGCAGTCAGATCTCTGTGTTTGCTTTTCACAAGGAACTCTGCTGTAATATCACGAGGTGGCTTCACTTCTGATGCTTCCTTGTACTGCTGATAGAGTTCTTTAATTTTCTCTTTCAAATTCACCATCTTTTTAGGTGTAGAAATAAAGAGAAAGAAAGGGAAAAAAAAATGAGGGAAGATAGATCTCACGTAGGTCATTGTGTAACATGGATATTCACCTCAGACTATGTTCTACACCAAAGAGATCTCCTAGTTTTGGCAGATGATACTTTAGATGTTACATTAGACAATTTCAAGACCCAGCTTGACAGGGTGCTGGGACATCTCACTTAAACTATATTCTTACCCTGAAAGGTTGGACTGGATGATCCTTGAGGTCCCTTCCAACCTGGTATTCTATGGATTCTGTATGTAATTCTGCCTCCAATAAACCAGACTAAACCCCATCCCCAAAACAACCTGTTCTAAACTTATATCATTGACTTCTGAGAAAAATGTGTGGCAAATAACTCAGGATATGGGAGCTGTTGTCAGACATTTCAGAAGAACTTCCATGAAGATGTCCTCTCTCACAACCACAACAGAATCACAGAAATGTTTAGGTTGGGAAAGCCCCTCAGGATCACAAAGTTCAACCCACAACCCTACTCTACAAGGTTCAGCCCCAAATCACATCCCAAAGCACTGCATCCAAATGACCTTTGAACACAGCCAGTATTGGTGACTCCACCACCTCCTTGGGCAGCTCATTCCAATGTCTGACCACTCCTGCCGGGAATTTTTTTTTTCCTAATGTCCAGTCTAAAACTACTCAAGTCACAGCTTGAGACTGTTCCCTCTTGTTCTGTTACTAATGACCTGTGAGAGGAGACCAGCACCAATCTCTCTACAACCTCCTTCCAGGTAGCTGTAGATAGCGATGAAGTCTCCCCTAAGCCTCCTCTGTTTCACACTAACAGCCCCAGCTCCCTCAGGCCCTTTATTCTCCAGGCCCTTCACAGCTTCATTCACTTTCTCTGCACCGGCTCCATCACCTCCACATCCCTCATGTACTGAGGTGCCCAAAACTGAGCATAATACTCAAGGTGTGGCCTCACCACACCTGAATACAAGGGGACAATCCCCTCCCTGCTCCTGCTGGACACAGCATTGCTAATTCCAGCCAAGGTACCATTTGCTTTCTTGGCCACCTGGACACTGCTGGCTCACACTCAGCTGCTTGTCCATTAGAACCTCCAGGTCCTTTTCTGCAGGTAGCTCTCTGGCTGCCCTGCCCCAAGCCTTTGCTTGGGGTTGTTGTTACCCAAGTGCAGGACCTGGCACTTGGCCTTGTTGAAGCTCATTCTGTTAACGCTGGCCATGGATCAAATCTATCCAAGTCCCTCGGTACAGCCTCCCTATCCTCTTGAAGATCAACACTGCCACCCAACTTGATGTTACCTGTGAACTTACTGATGACACTCTCTATGTCCTCGTCAAGATCATCAATAAAGATGTTAAACAGAAGTGGTCCCAGCACTGAGCCTTGGGGGACACCACTTGTGACCAGCCACCAGCTGGATTTAGCTCCAGTGACCACCACTCTCTGTGTCTTTTCATCCAGCAGTGTTTTACCCAGCAGAGCTGTGCCTGTCCAAGCCACCAGCAGCCAGTTTGGCCATGAGAATTCTGTGGGGAGCAGTGCCAAAGGATTTTCCACAGTCTAGGTACACAATATCCACAGCCTTTCCCTCATCCAACACTTAGGTTATCTTACCACAGGAGGAGATCAGGTTTGTCAGGCAGGACCTGCCCTTCCATAAACCCCTGCTGACTGGGCCTGCTGCCCTGGTTGTTCTCCACATGGCATGTAATAGCCCTTGAGACACCCTGCTCCACAGCCTTCTCTGGCACCAAGGGCACACTGACAAGTCTACAGTTTCCTGGACCCCCCTTTCCTCCTTTCTCGTAGACAGGTGTCCTATTTGCTACCCTCCAGTCCATTGGTACCTCCCCATCAGCCAGGACTTCAGGTAAATCAGAGATAACAGCTTGACAAGAACATCTGCCAGCTCCTTCAGCACCCTTGGGTGCAGCTCATATGGCTCCATAGGCTTCTATGGGTCTTACTGGCTTAGCAGATTCCTGACCACTGCCTCATTTATTGTGGTGACCTCATCCTGGTTTTCCTCCCTGACTCCTAGTTCCTGAGGCTGGTGTCCAGGGAGCTGCTGGATGCAGTGCTAAAGACTGAGGCACAGCAGGCACTGAGCAGCTCAGCCTTTCCCTCATCCTTAGTCACTGTTTCCCTCTGCATCCAATAAAGGATGGAGATTCCCAAGTCCTCCTTTTGTTGTTAATGAATTTATAGAAACATTTTGTATTATCCTAGCTGTAGCTAGGTTGAGCTCTGGCTGTGCTTTGGCTCTCCTAATTTTCTCCCTGCATAGCTTCACTATATCTTTATGGTCCTCATGAGAGACCTGTCCCCTCTTCCAAAGGCCTAAAGCACTGTTTCGGCACCACAGATGAGATTCATGGTCAAGAAAGCCAACACTGTAAAACAACCTCCTCCATCTCTAAAGGAAGCTGTGACACCACAATGTTTATAATGTCTTCCTTGAACAGAGTTAGTGTGAACCCTTGTAAGGGCTGCTGCTGGTGGTGGAGAAGCCACTAGGGAAGCTTCCTGAGAAAAGCTGATGGAAATTTCCCCAGCAAGTTGGACTTGCCTCTAATGAAGGCCAAATCAATTAGCAACAGTGCTAGAGCCTCTCCAATTACTTACTGAAGAAGGGAAAAAAAAAAACCTACTGGGGAGTGGGATGAGAGACCAGCACCCATCTAGGTACCAGGGTCAGAGAAGGGGGATGAAGAGTAAAATCAGTTCAGTGTCACACCTAGGTCGAGTTTAGTTTGCCTACCACTGTGAATGACCCCTCCCTCTTCTGTCTTGACTCATGTGCTTGCCTCTTATATTTCCTCCTTCCCATCCTAGAGGCATATTCAAACACAGGATTAAGCCACTGCCCTGAGGCTGCCTCTGGAGTACCATGGCCAGTTCTAATCTCCTCAGTTCAAGAGACAGGGAACTACTGGAGAGAGTCCAATGGAGGGCTATGAGGATGAGGAGGGCACTGGAGCATCTCTCTGAGGAGGAAAGGCTGAGAGACCTGAGGCTGTTTAGCGTGGCGAAGAGCAGCCTGAGAGGGGATCTTCTTAATCCTGATCAACAGAGAAAGAGTAGGGAGCAAGAAGATGGGGTGACTCTTTCCAAAGGCTGCCAGTGAGAAGACAAAGGGTAACAGGCACCAGGAAGTTCCACATAAATAGCAGGAGAAACATCTTTACTGTGAGGATGCTGGCATCCTGGAGCAAGCTGCCCAGAGTCCGTGGAGTCTGCTTCTCTGCAGATTCAAATCCACCCAGATGTTGTGATCCTGGGCAAGCTGCTGTGGGTGCCCCAGCTGTAGCAGGGGGGGTGGGCTGGGTGATCCCCAGAGGTCACTCACCTTTCTGTGACTGTGAGCAAGCAGCTGCACGGTGCTTAGTTGCTGATGTAACCTAAATTACAACATTCCACTCCCTTTTCCTATATTTATGTTTTACAGTCTGATATTCAACCACCCACGTGCTCCTCCTCCTAAATGGAGACTTCTTTGTCGTGACAGAGCCTCTAGGCAGGCCTTAAGCTAACGGATACATTTTAAAAAGCAGCACCAATGGCAGCTGTCTGATGATTCTTCAAGTTTTGTACTTTTTGCTGCCTTCAGGCACACAGTGCAGCCTCTTGTGCTAAATGCCATCACCTGACCTTGTTAAGCAGATCTTTCAACTCCTCCTGTGTTTTCACGATTTTTTTCCAATGTTCAATCTGCTCATCCTTCACATGCTTCTCCTGCAATCTTGGAAAGATAAAATTTGGAGTCAGTTTAGCATAGAGAAAGCTCCTTAGCACCATCTAGTCACTGCAGTGGAACAGTGCAGAACCTGGGGTGTTCTGGTAAATCCTTGTATGGCAAACCAAAAGTTAACTGAAGTTTCAGTAAACAGGGGACACTTAACTAGCCAAAATGAATCTACAGTTACCTACTGTTATTCTGCCTTTCAAGCAGGAGAAGTGGGCTCTATGTACACCAGCTCACACTGAGTCAGCGACCTACCATCAGCCACTGCAGTTACATTTCAGGAATCTCTCAAGAAAAGAGGTTTGCTCCTTTAACTATCCTGGGCATATTTTGCTTCAATACACAAGAAAACCACAACAAGAGATCATCCAGTTATGTCAAGTGGGCAATGACAATTGTTTCAGGTATTTGAGGGAAGTCCTCCACAAATCAGGAAAGATTAGCAGGCATAGGGGGGTGACTTACTGTATGACAACCTCCAGAGCCTGACCCAGGGACACAGGCTTATTATTGAGAACATTAAAATCCAGCTGATGACTGAGATAGGACGTGGCTTCCAGAAGACGATTAAATTCTTGCTCCACCATTTCATCTTTCTCTTTTGGAACCTAGGAGTCAAAAGAACAAACTGTCTTCTTAAAACCCTGCCCATAAAGAGAAGAAAGCAAAGACCACTACAGCCCAAAGCCTCTGGAGCAGTACAGAGTAAAACTGAAAAGGAACCAGAGTAATGACAGGGACTTCTCTGGCGCAGTCTCTAAGTTCACAGTATCTTGTAACAAACTCAAAATGCTGCCATTCCTCAAATCAGAAATAAGGCAGTGTGCAGAGGAATTCTTAGAGCAGTGCTCACACAGACCTTCAACTGATATGAAGATAAGGAAGAACAGGCCTGATCAGTTTAACCTGAGCTCTCTCAGGCAGCTCAAGATCACAGAGTCTGACAAAGGTTGCTCTGCCAGAAAGTGTGGCCAAAGAGCTAGATGCAAATACTGCTTTAGTCTGAATCACTCTCTGATGCACACTGTTTTCCAAGGACATCTTTGACACTTTCTGGGAAGGCTGGAGAATTAGCTGATTTTGAAGGCACAACTTGCCTCCTGTGAAGCACCATGAAGCCTACCAAAATGCCAGAGGAAGGACATTAGTGCTGCTATTCGACCCAAGAAAGGCTGTGCTCCTTAATACTGGTGGACACAAATTGAGGTGGTTTTGAAGAAGAGCAGGGCCAGGAAATGGACTAATGAGATAGGCTTAAAGGAAATGTAAAAGGATACTATCAGCTCAGCAGACCATGAGCAGGGTGAGAAAAACTTCTGCTCCCAAAAAACACTTAGAAGTTACTTGCCCAATACTCATTAGTAACCCACTGTGAATGCACCTTTTGAAGGAGCACATCTGCAGAAAGCGATTGCAGTTTACACTTAGTGCTTGCTGTTTAGAAAGGACTACTTGGACAGTGGCTTTTCAACAATTGCAGCAGAAAGAAATAAAGCATAAATAGCCTGGAAGCTGTATCAGGATAAGTTTTACACAGTGGGGTGAAAAGGATGAAAATCAAAGTATCAGGATGTGAAAAAGCTGCAGAAATAGATAATCAGCATTTAATTTTTTAGCAGTGCTTATCAACAAAGGAAAAATCATGGCATGGAAAAGAAAGGATTAGTAAAAGAACTGCCTTGCCTTCAAGGAGTGGAGTAAGGAAAAAGGAAGAGAAAGACAAAACAAGAAGCACATGTCAAACACAACTCTGAGGTATAACTGCAGATCTCACCAAGCTAAATAAAATTTTCTTTCCCCAGCTTCCATTTATCTTCACTTGCTCTTTATCATATGAAGAAACAGCATTTAATAGCTTAGATGCCATGACCTACAGGCAATACAGAAACAGGATCCCAAAGGCTGCATGTCACATAACCAAGATTGTACTGGTGTGTGTGCTGCCTGGGTGGTAGAAGACCACCTAATGATGACCACTACTCACAACTTGTCTTGCTAATTATCATGCTTAAAATGGCTTTAAATTAAACACTTCAGTCAAATGTTCCAGAAGCTATACAGGACAGACACACTTGGAAACAAGTAGCACACAGAGGCAATCTTGTTTAGTTTTAAACCAAGTAAGGGCACTTGGGTTCAATTTGTAGTCACCAAGATAACGTTTAACCCAAGGAAGAGATAAAATTCAGTCTGGAAAATACCCCAACTGATACTTATCAAGCTTAGTAACAGGTAAGCAGGGAAATCTGGTGACATGTCTTTGTAAAACATTCCACTTGGGGTCATTAACTAATCATGCACACATCTAAACTGCAGCAACTCCTCGCTGCAGCAACCACCTTGGTGCGTAAGGAGGTGGTGATACCTGGCTCACCAGCTTAGCCAAAGGAGCAAGAAGAATCTTTCCTGTGCTGAAGGATTCCTCTTTACTCCAGGGCTTGCCAGTTTCCATCCTGACTGGGTCTTCCAAGATAAACAGCATTTGCATGTGGTACAGGCAACACCAGAGAGGAATCAGAAGGAAGATTCCTTTTCAGACAGGCACTCCACTCCCACTGCTGCTTCTCCAAGATCCTTATCTGACCACAGGAACTGCATGTGCCTGAAGGGCTCAGCAGCATGTAAGTGATCTAGTTGCTGCATACCGTGGAGAGGCTAGGGCTACAGAAAGGAGAACTGTGGCAGAGTTATCACAGTACTGAGACAACAAAGGCAGGGGCTAAAGCTCAAAGCAGCTGGGTTATGTCTTATTGAGTGGTGTAAACAGAGGGAGTCTTCCAATTGCACAGAGATGCATCCATCCAATTTTGCAAGTTGCTGAAGCATTATTTGAGCAGATGCTGAAAACAGCTGGGAGAGTGGATAAGACAGTAGCAGACACAAGCATGGAGGACTGGTTTCATGAGAGCAGACTGACTGCCAGTCACTGCATGGCTGAGTCTGACCTAGCCTCTCTATATCTGCCTCTAATGGGAGGCGCTGACACTGGCACAGAAGGAAATAAAGCCAATTTTGTTCGTGAATCTCAACTACAGAATGTTACTGATACACTGCTGCATGCATGGAAACAGCTGGCACTGGACAGCCAATTCTTTAAAAAGCAACAGCAAGTACAACAGCCAGGATGAACTCATCTCAGAGAAAAAGGAGTAGCAGCAACCACAACAACAGCTGGAGTGCCAGCACAGCAGGCAGTTGTTCCAAAGAGCAGTGAGACAAGCCACTAAGGGAAAACAATAATTGATCTGGGAAGAATAGGAACTTAGCTTCCACAAAACCCTCTGAATTTTAAAGTTAAAAACTCATCTGGAAAAAAGAGCTTTTAGTAGAATTGCTGCAGATAAGCCAGAACAGAGTGAACAGAGTTGGCTAAGAGTGTGGCACATCAGCCACAGCTTGGCACAGTGGTTTGCATGAAAGGGCATTGAAGCTCTGCCAGCTCAAGAGGTGAATTCAGTCGGTGGTCATCACTCCTCCAGGAAGAGTTTAACTATGGTATCCACCAGGCAGAAAACTGTCCTCTGTGTCTGTCAGAATGGATGTGATAACCCAGACAAAACTCCCATGAAGAAGTGCAGTCACAGGCTGCAGGAGTGCCAGAGCCTTTTGATGGCAAGGGCTGGCAGCAGTCAGGACAGCCACATGCACTGTGACCAGATGAACAATCAGATACCTTCTCAGTATGCCAACAGAGCCCCTGAGAGGAAATAGAAAGGTTAAGGAACATCAGAGAGGCTGAGCAAGAGATAGACTAGTGAAGCCAAGCCACCCTCAAATCAGAAACAGCAGCACTCATTAGAAAGCATCCAGGATCAAGTGGGCTCTGCATTCTCCCCCTGCCAGGCTCGAGGTGGCAGCCTAAACTAAAGAACCTCTGCCCTGCCCACATCACTCTTTCAGGCTCCTCTGTACAACAGGTTGAAGGCTCTGGATGTGGAAGGCCTGCAGGATGTGGATAATCATCCATCCACAACAGAGGGGTCACCAAGGGCAGCAAAGCCTGCTCCTTGTGTCATCATCACCTCCACAAAGACGAAAGGAAGTAGTTGTTCAGCCTGGAGAAGAAAAGGCTCCGAGAAGACCTGACTGCAGCCTTTCAGTGCATGAAGAGGGTTTATAACAGAAGTGGGAACAGTCTTTTTAGCAGGGCCTGTTGCAACAGGACACGAGGTGACGGTTTGAAACTTAAAAAGAGCAGACTTAGACTAGATATTAGGAAGAAATTCTTTGCTGTGACGATGGTGAGACACTGACACAGGTTGTCTAGAGAGGTGGTAGATGCCTCATCCCTGGGAATATTCCAAGTCAGGTTGTTGGGGGCTCTGAGCAATCTGTTCTAGCCACTCACTGCAGGGAGTTGAAGTAGATGACCTTTAAAAGGTCCCTTCCAACTGAGAGCAGTCTATGATTGTATTGATTACTCACTGCTTACAAATGGATGCACTTTTGTCAGTGCCCTCCTCCCTTCCTGGAGGCTCTCTCCTGCTAGAACAGTAGCCCAGGAAAAAAATGCACTTCAGATATTGCCTCTTCGTAAAAGGTTCATGAAAATAGTATCAGACTTACAGCTTGTCCATTTGCTTCATAGAGCGGGCATTTTTGTTTGATCTTGGCCAATTCCATGTTCACTTGTTTGCTGACCACAGCCATGGGATTTCCTCCTGGAAAACACTGTACATAGTTAACAGAGCACCCAACAAGTTTGTCGGCAAATAAATAAAACTTCCACAGTTAGACCAAGTACAGCAATTCCAGTGCAAAATGCTTTCCAGTGAAGTAGCAGAACACTCAAAAGTCTTCCCAGCAATTACTGCAATGAGGTCATGAAGAAGCCCCTACCCACCAACACTGGAAGGACAGTACATAAAAAGGGCAGATTCCAAGGGTGGCAGCAACCTTACAGGGTTGAGACTTCACAGCTGTAAACATCTTCAAAATGCTTAGTGCATCTTATGTTCAACGAGTCAAGGAGAACTCCCACAGCTGCACCATGACTTCAGGGACTGTTAAAAGTGTTGTGCCACGGAGAAGGAACCTGAAGAATTCAGCCCAAACAAGCAACACCAGTGAATGCACTGTGTGAAGGTGAGCTGTGCCCACCATCTGTGCCTGGATATGTGTGAACAGGTTAGAAAACCATCTGGGAGACTTCATGTAGAAACATGAGGAAGGCAGAAATCATTGACCTGAAGCACCCAGAACCACCAAGAGTGGAAGCTTGTCTGAGCAGTTTTCTCTCTCAAACCCAGAGCCCTAGCTCAAAGCAGAGGAGGAAGTTCAGACATACCAGGACCCTCTTGTCTTTAGGGAGGTGACTGAACAGTCAAAACAGTTCTGAAGCAGATCCAAATAAGTTCATGTTCCAAGTTCAACCTACTAGAAGTGTTAGTTCTTCCAGAATTTACTGACAGCTTCAGAGAAGATCACATTAACTTCAGTCTTTCACCTTGCCAAAACCTCAAGCTCAGTTCCTTCAGTTCTCTTCCCTCCTCACATCTACTCCAGATTCTGATACATGAAGGATGTGCTTCAACTCCTAACTCCAAAAATAATTCTCAGCCTGTGCTGTCTTGGTCTGCAAAGTGTAGCTTCACTGCTGAAGAGGGCAGTCTGAAAGGCACAGCAACAGGATGGCTACTTGTGCCCAAAGCTGAATCATTGG
>WAAF01022189.1:2922-16277 GCA_013400475.1 Tricholaema leucomelas
TGAGATGCTTGAACGTGTCCAGAGAAGGGCAACAAGGCTGGTGAGAGGCCTCGAGCACAGCCCTACGAGGAGAGGCTGAGGGAGCTGGGATTGTTTAGCCTGGAGAAGAGGAGGCTCAGGGCAGACCTCATTGCTGTCTACAGCTACCTGAGGGGTGGTTGTGGCCAGGGGGAGGTTGCTCTCTTAGGCAGCCAGCACCAGAACAAGAGGACACAGTCTCAAGCTGTGCCAGGGGAAATTTAGGCTCGAGGTGAGGAGAAAGTTCTGCACTGAGAGAGTCATTGGACACTGGAATGGGCTGCCCAGGGAGGTGGTGGAGTCGCCGTCCCTGGAGCTGTTCAAGGCAGGATTGGACGTGGCACTTGGTGCCATGGTCTAGCCTTGAGCTCTGTGGTAACGGCTTGGACTTGATGGTCTATGAGGTCTCTTCCAGCCTTGGTGGCACTGTGATACTGTCATACTGTGATTTGGTGACTCTAAAAATTGACAGTGAGATGCAAGGTTATGGAAATGGAAGTCATGGTGGAGATGGAGCTTACAGTGTCTCACCTTGCAGTGTGCAAGCCCTACCTTCTGGCGCATCTGGGAGCTGTGTACCCCACTTCCATTACCCCTTTTGAACAAGCTGCCACTCCCTTCTGTGGGTAACTCCAGGCTCTCGAGTGGTGGTAGGAAATAGGTTTATTTTTGAGGGCTGTGAGCAGAAATGACCTTCAGCCCTTTCCAAGGCTGCAGCAAACCTCAGATGAAAGATACTCAGGCTTCTTTAGCTGTGGTATTATGGCAAACTGTGTTTGAAAGCCTGTGACAGAGACATCTCCCACATCACAAAGATGTAAGTGTTTGTTCCTGTGTCAGCCATGCTCTGAACAGACCTGCATGGGATGAATCACAGAATCAACAAATCAACCAGGCTGGAAGAGACCTCCAAGAGCATCCACTCCAACCTAGCACCCAGCCCTATCCAGTCAACCAGACCATGGCACTAAGTGCCTCAGACAGGCTTTGCTTCAACACCTCCAGGGACGGTGACTCCACCACCTCCCTGGGCAGCCCATTCCAATGCCAATCACTCTCTCTGCCAACAACTTCATCCTAACATCCAGCCTAGACCTCCCCTGGCACAACTTGAGACTGAGTCCCCTTGTTCTGTTGCCGGTTGCCTGGGATGACAGAGGGATAGCACAGGAGGGACTAATTCCCATCTTGACACTTGTGTATTCTTCACTTTCTGTGTGTGCATGAGCTATTAAGTTCACCAAGAACATGCTCTCTCAAACAGCACTTCTGCAGCTTCACAGCCTCTGCAGCTGAGCCACAGCCCTGCCTGCTTCTGCATTTCCAGCCATCTTCATCCTCCTGACACCTCCCTGCATCTCTGGCATATTTCTCTGGCTGGGAGTCACAGCCCAACACATTGACTTTTCAGGCTATCAGGGAGTGACAGGACTAGGGGGAATGGAGCAAAGCTGGAGGAGGACCAAGTGCAAGGTTCTGCAACTGGGTCAAGGCAATCCCAAGCACAAATCCAGGCTGGGCAGTGACTGGCTGGAGAGCAGCCCTGAGGAGAGGAACAGTGTGTACTTGCAGCCCAGAAAGCCAAGCAGAGCCTGGGCTGCAGCAGGAGAAGTGTGGCCAGCAGGTCCAGGGAGGTGATTCCCCTCCTCTACTCAGCTCTGCTGAGACCCCACCTGGAGTACTGCATCCAGTTCTGGAGCCCCTGGGACAAGAGGGATGTGGAGATGCTGGAGTGTGCCCAGAGAAGGGCCATGAGGATGCTGAGAGGGCTGCAGCAGCTCTGCTATGAGCACAGACTNTGTGGCCTTCCAGGATCTGAAGGGGGCCTACAAAAAAGCTGGGGAGGGACTTTTGTGGCTGTCAGGGAGTGACAGGACTGGGGGGAATGGAGCAAAGCTGGAGATGGGGAGATTCAGGCTGGATGTGAGGAGGAAGTTCCTGAGCATGAGAGTGGTGAGAGGCTGGAATGGGTTGCCCAGGGAGGTGGTTGAGGCCCCATGGCTGGAGGTGTTTAAGGCCAGGCTGGATGAGGCTGTGTGCAGCCTGCTCTAGGGTAGGGTGTCCCCGTCCATGGCAGGGGGGTTGGGATTAGATGATCCTTGTGGTCCCTTCCAACCCTGACTGATTCTATGGTTCTATTCAATGATTCTATGAACTGCATTAAAAACATCTCTGGGGCAGGCAGCTCCAATCTCAGAGACTTTGAGAAGGAACTAGAACTGGGAGAGCTACCAATTCTTAAGCAAGAAATGCTATCTTTTGGAAAAGCAGTGAAGAGATTTGGGAGCCTCACATCAATTTAATGAGTATAAACTGTGCAGGCATTCATTCTGATGCACATTACACCCCAGAGAGGAGGGCAGATGCTTTTCAAAGCAAGCTGAATGCACTTTATAGGGTGGTCAAATTTCATGCAGCCTGGAGAGGCATGCTGTTTGCAGAGGGAAATAGAAATGGCTTTAGGCCTCTCCATCTGGAGATGCTCTCCCAGCTAGAGTTGGAGCAGCCAGGGCTAAGTTATGCCATCCTCAAGTAGGCTTAAGGGGAAGAAACTGGAGCTGATCTTTGGTCCAACCAACCCCACCTGGCTACAACCTCCCTTCAGGTAGTTGTAGACAGCAATGAGGTCTGCCCTGAGCCTCCTCTTCTGCAGGCTGCACACCCCCAGCTCCCTCAGCCTCTCCTCACAGGGCTGTGCTCCAGTATCCTTCTCTGGACATGTTCCAGTACCTCAACATCTCTCTTGAGTTGAGGAGCTCAGAACTGGACACAGCACTCAAGGTGTGGCCTGACCAGTGTCGAGTACAGGGGCAGAATAACCTCCCCTGTCCTGCTGGCCACACTGTTCCTACTGTATTAGCTGATCAGATAGCTAAGCTTATTTCCACTGATAGCACTAGAACTTTTGCCCACTACAGGGGCAGAATAACCTCCCCTGTCCTGCTGGCCACACTGTTCCTGATCCAGGCCAGGATGCCATTGGCTCTCCTGCCCACCTGGGCACACTGCTGGCTCATCTTCAGCTACTATCTACCAGCACCCCCAGGTCCCTTTCTTCCTGGCTGCTCTCAGCCACTCTGGCCCCAGCCTGTAGTGCTGCTTGGGGTTGTTGTGGCCAAAGTGTGGAACCCTGCACTTGGCCTTGTTCAATCTCATCCCATTGGCCTCTGCCCACCCATCCAGCCTGTCCAGGTCCCTCTGCAGGGCTCTCCTACCTTCCAACAGCTCCACAGCTGCTCCTAGCTTGGTGTCATCTGCAAACTTACTGATGATGGACTGATTTAGCTGATCCTAGGCTATTCCCTCTCTCACATACTTAAACTGCTCTCCACACTGAGCTGCACAATTGCAGCAAGGCAAGGTCTACCATGAATTCTTATCATTAATGAGTTTTAGGAAGGAAATCCCAGGTTTGTACTTATTCACACACTTGAGACCAAACTGAAAACTCAGTGAAGCTATCCTGAGTTGTTTCGACTTAGCTAAATCTTTCAATCAGGTCACCTCCATGCCCTACAGGAACAAAACAAGGGAAGAATTAGTAAGTTTCTACAGGAATTACCCCAGAGATGGCATAAAGAAACATTCTTGCTACAAGACCCTTTGGGATGATCCCAACAGCACAGAGGCAGAGAGGAAGCCTGTGCTCAGTGCCATGGTCTAGCCTTGAGCTCTGTGGTAAAGGGTTGGACTTGATGATCTGTGAGGTCTCTTCCAATCTTGGTGATACTGTGAGACTGTGAATTTTCCCATAGACATCATTAAACAAGGAGGGGAATTGTTGCTTGTGAGCAAAGCCACCACTGCTCTTTTAATTCAGCCTCAGGAAGACCTGCACTGAATTGAAGCTGCATCTCTTAAGTACAGGATGGGAGCTTCCTTGTCAGAACAATTCAATTGGAAAATGCATTTCTAGGTGTCACCAAGTCAGTGGCAGCACTAGCCAAGACAGTCAGTTAAAAACAGCTAAGAGCCTGTGCTATGGTGAGGAAAAATCAGGCAGTGATGCACTCCAGCAGGCTGCCCTCCAGCAGCTCGAGCACTGCCCAATGCAGAGAACCATCAGCTGAGCTGTGGAAAGCAGCAACTCTGCAAGGCAATGCTGCAGGTCTCTATCCTCTTTTTCTAAGCCATGGGAGCACTCCAGGAGTGGACAAAGTACAAACAGCCTCTGACCTGCTTCTTCATCAGCAATCTGCTGCTGCATTCACTGGGCAGAGCATCCCTACTGGAGAGAGTGGCTTTGCATAGGGCCAGTCCAGAAAGACACATTTCCCAATTTACATGACAGAAATCATATAATGGCTTGAGTTGGAAGGGAACTTAGAATCATAGAATCATAGAATTAACCAGGTTGGAAGAGACCTCCAAGATCATCCAGTCCAACCTAGCACTCAGCCCTAGACAATCAACCAGACCATGGCACTAAGTGCCTCAGCCAGGCTTTGCTTCAACACCTCCAGGGACAGTGACTCCACCACCTCCCTGGGCAGCCCATTCCAATGCCAATCACTCTCTGCCAACAACTTCCTCCTAACATCCAGCCTAGACCTCCCCTGGCACAACTTGAGACTGTGTGCACAACTTCCCTTCAGGTAGCTGTAAACAGTAGTGAGGTCTCCCCTCAGCCTCTTCTTCACAGCCCCAGCTCCCTCAGCCACTCCTCATAAGACACCCCCCACTACACCAGGTTGCTCCAAGCCTCATCCAGAGTGAAAATGTAAAGGACATGTCCAAAGCCACACTAGAAGATCAAGGAAGTGAGTGACCATCTTAAGTCACTGCACAGCTGTGCTACTTTGAGCCCAGCTGGAATACTTCGGTGAGAAGAATTAGATGATAGGCTGTGAAAAGGGAACAATGCTGATGTCTGCTGCACTCATAGGCTTGCTGAGATGTGTAAGAACAAGAACACATAGGTAACAGAGTTGCTCTTTGGCCTTGGCTGCCTCCCTTCTCTGCCTAACTTGCTGTCTAACTAATCCTTCTGTTTCCTTACCTCCCTGGCCAATTCTCCAAACTCATCTTGAACATAAGGCAAAGTCTGGGATAAGGTAGAGGGGTGGGAAGAAGGTGGAAGGGTGGTTGGGAGGCCCTCCTGGGGACTCTGGTTTCTGGGAGGGCTGTTGTGTTTCTGTATTACCTTTTCAACTTGTCTGTGTCTGTATCTATCTGTAGACATTGTAAACATCTGCTTGTATATTGTCCTAAGCTGTAAATATAAAGCTGCATTCTTTAATTTCCAGCTTGGCTGAGTCTAGTCTGGGTGATTTTCCTAAGTGTGGGGGGGCAGGCAACACCCAAACCATCACAACAGCTCACAAAACAGGTGCCTTCCATGTGTCCATTCATTCATGTGCATAAATGGCTGCACTCATCAGGATGACTCCTTACAACCACAGAACAGCCACTTCTAGGTGTTTCCATGTATGTATTGTAGCACCACGACCAGAACAGATCCAAGGTCTTCAAAAGCAAGTTCTAAAGCTGAAAAAAAAACTCTTTTAAGGCATTGCTCTGGACAAAGCAGCAACCATGAAGAGAAGTTTATTGAGCTTGGTCAGAGAGTGGTTATAACAGGGTTCCCTGAAAGAAAACCAACCTGAAAGCTCCATCATCAGAGTTTAGATGTGGCGGTGAATGGGTTCATGCAGACATGCATAGCTCCTCACCGTAGAAACAGAGTTTGCAACCCACTAACCTAACTTGTGATGATAGAATAATAATATCTAGCTCTTAGTCCTTTTCATCAGTAAGATGAAATAAGATCAGTCAGAAAACTTTCTAGATGCTGGTGGTGTCAGTGTGTTTGCAACTGCCAGGAGAATAGGAAGAAAGCAGCGAGAGAGGTTTGTGAAGACATCTTCGGAGCGCCAGGTTTTGATCAGTACCATCCTACAATGGGAACCTCGATTCAAAGGCTCCTAAAATTCAATGGAGCCATTGCACAGACTTCAAGAGGCTTTGGAGCAGAGCAGCAGGGATTGCCTTAGCTTTTACTACAATTGCTTTTAGAATAGAATAGAATCAATCAGGTTGGAAGAGACCTCCAAGATCATCCAGTCCAACCTAGCACCCAGCCCTATCCAGTCAACCAGACCATGGCACTAAGTGCCTCAGCCAGTCTCTTCCTGAACACCCTCAGGGACGATGACTCCACCACCTCCCTGGGCAGCACATTCCAATGCCAATCACTCTCTCTGCCAACAACTTCCTCCTAAAATCCAGCCTATACTTCCCTCAGCACAACTTGAGACTGTGTCCCCTTGTCCTGTTGCTGCTTGCCTGAGAGAAGAGACCAACCCCCACCTGGCTACAACCACCCTTCAGGGAGCTGTAGACAGCAATGAGGTCTGCCCTGAGCCTCCTCTTCTGCAGGCTGCACACTCCCAGCTCCCTCAGCCTCTCCTCACAGGGCTGTGCTCCAGGCCCCTCACCAGCTTCGTTGCCCTTCTCTGGACACCTTCCAGCACCTCAGCATCTCTCTTGAATTGAGGAGCCCAGAACTGGACACAGCACTCAAGGTGTGGCCTGAGCAGTGTTGAGTACAGGGGCAGAATAACCTCCCTTGTCCTGCTGGCCACACTGTTCCTGATCCAGGCCAGGATGCCATTGGCTCTCTTGGCCACCGGGGCACACTGCTGGCTCATCTTCAGCTACTATCTACCAGTGCCCCCTACTGCCAAAATTCCTGGCTCCTATACAAGGAAAAACTAAACCAAAAATGCCCTTAAATTAGTGAGTGTCACTTGCCCACAGAGCTGTTGGAGGCAGACATCTCCAGACAGCACAAACACAGCTACCAGCAACTGTGGTGGAAAGCATCATGTGAAACACACTGCACACAAAGGGTGCTGGTTTACCAGGGTACCCATCAAACTATAGGCTGTGTTGCCCATCAGTTTAGCTAACCCATACCATACAAAGATTCAATTGCTATGTCAAGAGTACAACTACAGTGTCCAACATGGGAAAATCCAACCTAAAAATAAGCACACAGGAAAGGAAGCAGGAGTTTGGAAGCAGTCAGATAATGCAGTTGGAAGCAAAGAGGCTCCACTGCCTGCTCCAAAAATCACTTTATACATCTTTAATAGCTTATAAATAAACCAGCACACGAAGGGGGACTGAAATTGAGGTCCTTTGCCTTGGAGACCTGCCTGAAGCACTAGCACATTTCATCTCTGGCTGGCTGCACGTCGGCTCAGGCACTCACACCCTGCTGGGCTGTGGGTTGTACCCAAGCTTCCTTGAGCACAGGGATAAGGCACTAATATCCTGGGCAAGGGGACGTCCCCCACTTTTCTTCCACACAGATTTGCTGCTTTAGCAATTCTGTGGGCTTCCTTGCCTCTGTGCAGCTTCCAGTCAGCAAGCTCCAGACTCACTGTTGTTGTGTTGACCCAGTGGGAGATGCAAGTGACATCTAAAAGAAGAGGGGTTTGAGAAAGCTAAGGGTGGGACCATAGCTCTGTTCCAAAATGCCTTTACTCTCCATCACAATTTTATTAAGCTCTCACTTGTTCAGCTTTAAGGACAGAGCAAAGAATTAAGTGCTTTTACTAGCTGAGTGCCAAGAATCAATTAGTGTTGTGTATTAATAATATACAGCTTTCTTACTGAAACTTTGGCCATTTTCTGATGCATAAAGCAGTAAGCTAGAAATTACTGATTTTTAAATCAATACAAAATTCACTCCCCACTACTACCATATAAACTAACTTCTATGCTGTGTCGTAAATATTAGATGAAAGTGGACAGAAAACTCTTCTGCCAGGCAAGCAGCAACAGAACAAGGGGACACAGTCTCATGTTGTGCTGGGGGAAGTCTGGGCTGGATGTTAGGAGGAAGTTGTTGGCAGAGAGAGTGATTGGCATTGGAATGGGCTGCCCAGGGAGGTGGTGGAGTCACCGTCCCTGGAGGTGTGGAAGCAAAGCCTGGATGAGGCACTTAGTGCCATGGTCTGGTTGATGGGATAGGGCTGGGTGCTAGGTTGGGCTGGATGATGTTGGAGGTCTCTTCCAACCTGATTGATTCTATGATTCTGTACTTGGTAAACCTGGCCTAAGTATAAATTCTTCTGTGGCTTAAATTGTGTTTCCTATGAAAGTAGTTCTTCTGGTGAAACAGCTCATTGCTTTTCAAGAGCTGTCTGGTCCCTGGGTCAGACCTCATTGTAGGAAACAGCAGCATGAGATTGCTGCTCTAGTGTCAGGTTTGAAGGTCCAACATGTCCCCCTCCTCCACCTTCTTAAATTAGACTTTAGGTAAAACCATGCTATTAAGCCCACCCAAACCCCCACAGATATAGGAACAGAAGAAGGCAGTTAGGGTGATACTGATCCAGCATTTGAGCTGGACAGCTGTGGGCTAGAAGACCCTCGCAGTCATGAGCACAAGATACACAACGTTAAGAACAGCTCCTTCACATGTTCTTTGCTGAACCCAGATGGAATTACCTTTGTGCTTTGCTGACAAGCAGCAGTTCTCTCTGGATGCTTTAATTTTGAAGAAAATGATTGTAACCCTGAGCTACTTCAATCTGGACTGATCAGTGTAATTAATAGGTTTTCATTAGTAAAAGAGTGGGTTCTGTGAGCACTTTGTTAATAAGGGCAGGACTGACTTGCTCTGCATGAGCTCTTATCACAGAATCAACCAAGTTGAAAGAGACCTTCAAGATCATCCAGTCCAACCTAGCACCCTGCCCTAACCATCAACTAGACCATGGCACTAAGTGCCCCATCCAGTCTTTATGCACAGCAACTTTTACTGAGCACATGGATGTGCAACAACACCATTAAACACCACTCAACAGGACTTGAGCAGTTCCAGCTCCAAGTATGAACTCACATAAACCACAGTATGACAGGACATTATGGGTTGGAAGGAACCCAAGGAGATCATTACTCTGCTCTCCTCAGACCCCAACTAGAGTCCTGTGTGCAAATCTGGAGCTCCCAACACAAGAAGAACATGGAACTGCTGGAGCGGGTCCAGAGGAGAGCCACGAAGATGCTCAGAGGGCTGCAGCAGCTCTGCTATGAGGACAGGCTGAGAGAGTTGGGGCTCTGCAGCCTGGAGAAGAGAAGGCTTCGAGGAGACCTTAGAGTGGCTTTCCAGTATCTGAAGGGAGCCTACAGGAAGGCTGGGGAGGGACTATTGACAAGGTCTGGTAATGTCAGGATGAGGGGGAATGGGTTTAAGCTGGAGGAGGGGAGATTTAGACTGGATGTTAGGAGGAAGTTCTTTACAGTGAGGGTGGTGAGACACTGGCACAGGTTGCCCAGGGAGGTTGTGGATGCTTCCTCCCTGGAGGTGTTTAAGGCCAGGCTGGATGAGGCCTTGAGCAGCCTGCTCTAGTGGGAGGTGTCCCTGCCTATGGCAGGGGGTTGGAGCTGGATGATCCTTGAGGTCCCTTCCAACCTAAACCATTCTATGATTCTATCATTGTATAATCATTGAGTCCAGCCTCCCTGCTAGAGCAGGGCTATACAATCTAGCACAGATCACAGAGGAACACATCCAGACAGGCCTTCAAAGTCTCCAGAGGAGAAGAATCAGAAACCCTTGTAATATGATAAAGGTTAATGTGATTGATTGTACTACAGGTATTCCTCACCTTCAGTCTCCTCTTCACATAACACTAGGAAAAATGAAACTATGCACTTGAATTTTGGATTAAAACAACATTTTCTATCCATAAACATAAGGATTCAGCAACATGCTGATAGGTGTTAGGTTAGACTGGATGATCTTTGAGGTTCTTCCAACCTGGTGGATTCTATGATTCTATACAGACAGCACTACTGTCTTGAGCTCTGCTGACTTCTTTAGAGGATCAGCCATGAAGAGTGCATAAACCATCCAGAGGGATACATCTCAAGTCCTTCTCACTGCTCTGAACTATGAACACAGAATTTATCTTATTCTTAAGGTAACATAATCTCTACTAGCCTCTCAAAACTCAAGTAAGTTTGGGCAAAACCAACATAAAGGAAAACTATAGAAGCTGGTGAGGGGCCTAGAGCACAGCCTTAAGAGGAGAGGCTGAAGGAGCTGGGGGTGTGCAGCCTGGAGAAGAGGAGGCTCAGGGGTTACCTCATTCCTGTCTACAACTACCTGAAGGGAGGCTGTAGCCAGGTGGGGTTGGGCTCTTCTCCCAGGCAACCAACAACAGAACAAGGGGACACAGTCTCAAGTTGTGGCAGGGGAGGTCTAGGCTGGATGTTAGGAGGAAGTTCTCTTCAGAGAGAGTGATTGGCATTGGAATGGGCTGCCCAGGGAGGTGGTGGAGTCACTGTCCCTGGAGGTGTTCAGGCAAAGCCTGGCTGGGGCACTTAGTGCCATGGTCTGGTTGATTGGACAGGGCTGGGTGCTAGGCTGGACTGGATGATCTTGGAGGTCTCTTCCAACCTGCTTGATTCTGTGATTCTTAATGCAAAGACAGGGAACAGCAATTTGCTTTCTGAGTGTGCCATCCTCCATTGTCTGGAAGTAGATCCATTAAATCTGAATGCCAGCTTAGAGAACACTGAAGTCAGGTGAGATGAGTACTATCCCCAAAAGCACAATATCCTGGCTTATCATAGATTCATAGAATCAACGACGTTGGAAGAGACCTCCAAGCTCATCCAGTCTAACCTATCACCCAGCCCTACCCAGTCAACCAGACCATGGCACTAAGTGTCCCTGCAGCCTTTTCTTGAACACCTCCAGGATATAAAGGTATGTAGGACCACAGTTACACACTCCCTAAAAAGATCCAACGTTTCCTCTTATAACACAAAACCCTTGCTCCTAGCCATATCCCCAGCTGGTAGCAGGCAACAGAATTGAGTCTTAAAATAGATGTGGATGTAGGACACACTCTATTTCCCAAGGCAAACTACGGGCAAAATACCATGAGCATTATAAAACAACCCCCCCTCAACCCAGCAGACACACAGTAAACTCACAGAAAAGAAGCACATTAGATGAGACAGGGTCAATTTGGTGCACATGCTGCCCAGCTTCTGCATCAACCAACATACAAACACCAGTCCAAGGATGCACCCACAGATCATCCCAGTGCAGCGGTGAGAGCACAGCATACAAGGCTCAGAGAAGAGCTCTCCTCATGCTCCTCTGTATAAACACTTAGCTCTGGGCTTTATTCAAGCTCAGAGGCAAATGAGGCAGACACTTGCATTTGGGTGCTCATTAGCTAATAGAATAGAATCAACCAGGTTGGAAGAGACCTCCAAGATCATCCAGTCCAACCTAGCACCCAGCCCTAGCCAATAAACCAGACCATGGCACTAAGTGCCTCAGACAGGCTTTGCTTGAACACCTCAAGGGACAGCAACTCCACCACCTCCCTGGGCAGCCCATTCCAATGCCAATCACTCTCTCTGCCAACAACTTCCTCCTAATATCCAGCCTAGACCTCCCCAAGCACAACTTGAGGCTGTGTCCCCTTGTTGTGTTGCTGCTTGCCTGAGAGAAGAGACCAACCCCTACCTGGCTACAACCTCCCTTCAGGTAGTTGTAGACAGCAATGAGGTCACCCTTGAGCCTCCTCTTCTCCAGGCTAAACAACCCCAGCTAATCATAGAATCATAGAATCATAGAATGGTTTAGGTTGGAAGGGACCTCAAGGATCATCCAGCTCCAACCCCCTGCCACAGGCAGGGACACCTCCCACTAGAGCAGCTCGCCCAAGGCCTCATCCAGCCTGACCTTAAACACCTCCAGGGAGGAAGCATCCACAACCTCCCTGGGCAACCCATTCCAGTGCCTTACCACCCTCACTGTAAAGAACTTCCTCCTAACATCCAGTCTAAATTTCCCCTCTTCCAGCTTAAACCCATTCCCCCTCGTCCTAACATTACTAGACCGTGTAAATAGTCCCTCCCCAGCTTTCCTGTAGGCTCCCTTCAAATACTGGAAGGCCACTATAAGGTCTCCTCGAAGCCTTCTCCTCTCCAGGCTGAAGAGCCCCAACTCTCTCAGCCTGTCCTCATAGCAGAGGTGCTCCAGCCCTCTGATCATCTTCGTGGCTCTCCTTTGGACCCGCTCCAGCAGTTCCATGTCCTTCTTGTATTGGGGGCTCCAGAACTGCACACAGTACTCCAGGTGGGGTCTGACGAGAGCAGAGTAAAGGGGGAGAATCACCTCCCTTGCCCTGCTGGCCACACTTCTCTTGATGCAGCCCAGCACTCGGTTGGCTGTCTGGGCTGCATGTGCACACTGCCGGCTCATGTTGAGCTTCTCGTCGACCCAGACCCCCAGGTCCTTCTCCTCAGGGCTGCTCTCAGCCATTCCCCACCCAGCCTGTATCTGTGCCTGGGATTGCACCGACCCAGGTGCAGGACCTTACACTTGGCCTTGTTAAACGTCATGAGGTTGGCCTGGGCCCACCTCTCCAGCCTGTCCAGGTCCCTCTGAATGGCATCCCTGCCCTCCAGCAAGTCAGCTGTGCCACACAGCTTGGTGTCATCTGCAAACTTGCTGAGGGTGCACTCAATTCCTCTGTCCATATCATTGACAAAGATGTTACAGAGCACTGGTCCCAGCAGTGACCCCTGAGGAACACCACTTGTCACCGGTCGCCAGGTGGACATTGTGCCATTGATCACGACCCTCTGCATGCCACCATCCAGCCAATTCCTTATCCAGTGAGTGCTCCACCCATCCAGTTTGTGCTTTTCCAGTTTGGTGACCATGCTGAGCTTATTAGCCAAACCTGGCATTCAGGTCAAAAGGGAACACACAGGGTTTCAGAAAAGGAAACTGGCATCTGTGTGGACAGATGAGTGCTGCTGTCCACCAAACAGATATGTCCCCTCTGTGTATGTTTGTGTCACCTACATCAGTCCACTGGCGTGGCTATTTCTGATGTAAGTGCCGAGGTGGAAGTGGGTAGGATGTGGGATCGAGGAATTCCCTCTGGCTATAGCTTCTGCAGCGGCAGCTCGCTCAGCCGCACAGACACAAGCACTGAGCCGAGCTGCTGGCTCTCCCTACGTGCCTTTAGAGCTGTACACAGCGCTGCAAAGCCAAGCAGGAAGCTCAGCTGGAAATGCTCCTGTTGCTGCAGAGGGAGGGTGAGGGATCCATGTTCAAGGAAAGGCATTTCTGACTGCAGTACTGTGGACTCGAACGGCAGCCTCTGTGTTTGCTGCTTATAAAATTGCATAGGGAAACCTTGGTGCTAGTCTGAGAATCATAGAATCAGAGAATCAAGCAGGTTGGAAGAGATCTCCATCATCCAGTCCAACCTAGCACCCAGCCCTAGACAATCAACTACACCATGGCACTAAGTGCCTCAGCCAGGCTTTGCTTCAACACCTCC
>WAAF01022530.1:0-11817 GCA_013400475.1 Tricholaema leucomelas
GGGGGGGGGGGAGTGGAACACCCAAACCACCACACATGTACACTCTTGCTGATGGTGCCCTTAGTCCCACTGTCTATAGCATTGATAAAAACTCTAAACAGTGCATGTCCCAGTATGGACCTCAGAGGGACACTGCTTGTCACTGCTGTCCATTTGGACTTCAGCCCATCCAGCCTATTCCTTATCCACTAAACAGTCCACCCAAATGTCACTTCTGTCTTCAAGAAGAGCAAGGAGAGTGATCCAGGGAGCAAAAAGACTGTTTGCCTTACCTGAAACCTGAATCTGGTTTTAGGCTTTTCAGTGTAAGAGGCAGGAATATGCAAAAGTCCAGCAAAAGTGGAACAAATTGAAGCATCTCTCCTACATACGAAGAAGCACTGCGAGACCTGGGAATGCTCAGCTGGAGACATCCCAAGGGGAATCTTATAAACATATATCAATACCTGAAGGAAGAGTGCAAAGAAGATAAAGCCAGACTCTTTCCAGTGGTGCCCAGTGCCAGGACAAGAGGCAGTGAGCACAAACTGAAACACAGAAGGTACCTTCTGATCATCAGGAAACACTTTTTCACTGTGATGGGTGACTAAGGACTGACACAGATTTCATGTGGAAATGGAGTCTCCAACCCTTGCAACCTCAGATATCATGTCATTCTGTGAATCAAACTGAAAGGATCACTTTCGCTTTGGCTTACAAAGCTTCTGATGGGAAGACAGGAGAGCCTTAACCTTCTGGCAGCAACACATGCCTGCTTCCAGACTACCAAATGCCATTTCCTGCCCAGCCAAGCAGAGACATCACCAGTTGTTCCCACACATGGAGCATTTTTACAGGCTGAGTGACATAGATGAACTACAGAAGGTTTCATCACCCTGTTTCATAACACAAGCAGCACCTGTTAGAAGTAAAACTGTTAGGATCTCTTCATCATTCACCTCCTCCTTGAATCTTGCTCCATAGAAAGACAAAGAACTCCCACATGATTCCTACCCCCTCCCTTAAATAAAGTGCTTATCCCCTTTCTCCTTGGGATTGTCTTCCTCTGCTTTTGCCCTGACATCAGACGCAGGTTTGCTCAGCCTGCCCCTCATGAACTGCCACATAGGTTATTTACGGCTGTCCATTGACTGCACTGGAGCCTACATCATCAACACAAACTGGAGGTGGAGTAACCATGCTTAAGGAAAGCCAGGTGGACCCTAGACTGTGAAGAAAAACTGTACTTGTACAACATTAATAACTCACTTCAAGCATCACTTTTCCTATAAAGCTCTGCAACAAGTTTCTCTTGTCTTGTCTCATGTGGAACACCTACAGCTCCCTGAAAGGACGCTGTAGTGAGGTGAGGGTTGGTCTCTTCTCCCGGGTAACAAGAGACAGGATGAGAGGAAATGGCCTGAAGTTGCACCAGGGGAGGTTCAGTTTGGTTATTAGGAAAAAAAAAAGTATTTCCCTGAAGAGTGGTCAGGCATTGGAAGACGCTGCCAAGGGAAGTGGTAGAGGCACTGTGGCTGGAAGCACTCAAAGAATGTGTAGACATGGCTCCAAGGGACACAGTTTAGTGTGGGACTTGGCAGTGTTAGGTTAATAGTTAGAGTTGATCTTGGAGGTATGTTCCAACCTTAATGGTTCTGTGGGTTTATGGTTGGTGTTACCAAGGTGCCCCAAAGCAGAGGCAAACCCTGTCCCTTAAGCTCATGGTTCAAAACCATCAGCAACATGCAGAATCACAGCTCTGTGGGGGCTGGCAGGCACTCGTGGAAGTTTTCCAATCCCTCAGACCCCAGGACAATTTGGGTGCTTTGTGAGACAATCACAAAAGATCTTTTTCCTTTGACAGCAAGTCTTCACTTCTCAGGTGCCCTCTAAATCTTACCAGGAATTGTAGAATGGTTTGGGCTGGAAGGGACCTTTAAAGGTCACATTATCCAACACCACTGCAGTCAGCAGGGACATTTGCAACTGAAGCAGGTTGCTCAGACACCCAAACAACCTCACCTGGAATGTTGCCAGGGATGGGGCATGTGTCACCTTTCTGGGCAACCTGGGCCAGGCTCTCACCATCTTCATTGTACGAAATGTCTTCCTTCTCTCCAGCCTGAATCTCCCTCTTTTAGTACAAATAATCATCCCTTGTCCTTTCACAACAGGGCCTGAGGAAAAGTCTATCCCCAGCTTTCTTAGAGGACCTTTTAAGCACTGAAGACCCCCAGGTCTCCTTGGAGCCTCTTCTCTGAACAAGCTCAACTATCTCCGCCTGGCCTCTCAACAGAGCCTTTCCAGTCCTGCCAGCACTGCTGTGGCCTCCTCTGACCCTGTTCCAACAAGGCCCTGTCTGCTGTGCTGAGGACTCTACAGCTGGCCCCAGCACTGCAGTGGTGAGGGTCTCAGCAGAACACTATCAGACTTTGGAACTGAAGCTAAGCAGCAGGAAAAACTCATTCTTTAGCACAAGCTCATTATGGGCTTTATTGTGTATCACTGGGAACCCTTTTTGTCAGAGCTGGTTAATAAACATCATGAAATAGCTTTTGTGCCGTTGCTGTAGGGAATAAACATGGGAAGGTTTGACCTTGCACAGCCAGCCAGTCATGGTGTCTGAGCAGGACTACCCTCCAGGCTTGTGTTCCTTGGACAAAGTATTAGCTCAGTAAAAAAAAAAGTTACATCCACCACTTCCTTCTGTAGCTGTGCAGGACCCAAAGCTTGCTGACTTCTTGCAGAGCTGGCAGTAGCCCCTCCATATACACTCTGGGAATGACACAGTGGCAGGCTGCTGCTACCACCCATCAAGGATGGAATTGATCCCCAGCTCAGTAACTGATCTATAAGCCTTTCACTGCATGGTGCTCCAGCCCACAAAATGCTCCATGCTCCTCTCTCTTTGATGGAACTCATCATCTCCAAGCCAAATGACTTGACCACCACACGACCCAAAGGGTGAGCAACGCTTTTAGTTAAAGCACTAGATGTTGCCTTGCAGACAGCTAAGTGGTGCAGCACATGGTTGATTCCCCAGAGATGTCCTTCCTTCATTACATTATTTAGCATTACATTGTTAAAAAGGGACATTTTATGTTTAAAAAAATAATTTTCAAGACTATCCAATGCTACTTTCCTGCCAACTGCCAGATACTTCACAGCTGCAGGCCAAGAGCTTTAAGTTTTACTACTGTCCTTTCTGAATAAGCAGAAGAGTTTTTTTGTACTTGGTGCAGTTAAGTTCTGAAACTTTTTTTTAATTTAAAAGTATATGAAGTACCAGATTTTCTCACATTTTTAAGCTAGAGAACATTATTTCTGCCTTGAAACATTCATGGTTATGAGTTTTGCATTTGCTATACCAAGAGCAAAATAAGACACAGCTGACTGAGGAGTAGCAGTTCTGTGTGAAGGCAAAATTAACCACCAGTTTTGAACATCATTGGAAAGATTCTTCATGCTTTTCTCCTGGTTGCCAGTGAGCCCCTATGACGTGTGACTGGCAGGTGCTTTTGACACACTGATGTCTTTCTCAGGCAGGAAAAACAAAAAAAAAATTATTTTTTTCTTTTAATATCTAAAACAAATTTTATTGCCATATCTGAGGAAATTAAAAATAAACAGAGCAAAAAAACCTTAGGAATTAAAGCACTACAGCTAAAACCAGAACACAACAGTTGTAGCGAACAAGCAGTGCTCTGTAAGATGTAAGCTGAAGGGATTTTTTGTTTCCTTAGAGCAGTATGAACACAGCAAGTGGTGAAGGAGGTCAATACACTAGGACCAACCCTCCATCTGAAATAAAATCATCCTTAGGTGATTTAAATTAGTTCTATTTTTATTATGTCTAAAGACAAAAGTTTTTGAGAGATTACCTTGGCAGGAAAGCATTCTACAAGGACAGAGACTTTGAGGATTCAAATCTGCATGCATTTCTCTTGTCGATACAGACAAAAACCTAGGTGTTTTTCCTGCATCCTACAAAAAAACCTACAAACTTGATAAGATTCTGCTGTCCATTCACAGGAGCCAGGATCTCAAGTTGAGTCACTACCATCTGTTCCAAGCTGAAGAACCTGAAAGCTTCTTTATTCTCATAGTGTGGGGCCACAGGTATATGAAATTAAAAAAAAAAAAAAAAAAGTAAAAAAAAAAAAGTAACTTAAGAAACAATTATTAAAAGCTTTGGGGAACATAGGAAGCTGTATGGAGGAAAACTGGGTGGAGGTGGGTGTGAAGCACCATTACAATTGCAACCTGTGCAGTTTCAGAGCAAGAGGAACTCTACCTACATAACCCAGCTTTGCATGCTTTAAAATAGTGATCCCCTGTAGCATGCTGCAGCCAAAGCTGATCTGAGGACATTTTGCACTTATAGGAAGAAGGCCCAGGTAAGGATTCCTTTTAGCCTGGAAATAAAGTAAAACCTAAAAAGAAAACTAAAACAATAAGCCAAGAAGCAAAAACTCAAACCAAAATTATACAGAACAAAAATCCCCAATTACTATTTCACTGCCATGTTAAGGCAGGTTTATAGCAGGAAGTCCTAGGAGATGGGAAATAACAAGTTTTGCTTCCAGGAAGCTTTGTGACACTTAATGTGCATAATTGGGAAAATTATAGTGAAAATTCAACACAGCAAAATCCAGGTGACTAGAAAAAAAACGCTCTGCCTTCAAGAGTGAGGACAGAGCTGCCTCATCTGCAACACTGAGGCTGTGTTTTTCAGCAGTAGAGAGAAGGCAGCTTTCCCATCCCACATAATTAACTCTAATTAAAACCCAATACTTTACTGTATTCTAGGAAGTCAAAGTCAGCAACCACTTCTAGGTGTGTCTAGTTCCCAGCTCTTTCAAATTTCACAAGCACTGTAGGGAAGAGTACAGACTTGAGGAGATAGAAAAACAAAAACCCCACTAACAGTGAAGTTGCTTCAGATAACTTGGTAAAAATATTTAAACATCAATTTACTTAACATTATAAGTAAGAAAGTCATCCTCTGGAAAACTGAGCTGAAAACTGGGCAAATTTCACACACTGTGCATTTAGATCTTGTTAAAATGCACAAATACCAACAGCCTGCAACCAACAGGCAGGCTTCACAGCTCCTTCTAAAGCCAAGCTATGGTTTCCAGAGCTTGAGGAGGCCATCTTCACTGTAGGTGGCAATGAGGTTCTGGTGGGGGTGATGAGCAATGCCAATGACATCTTTTTCATGAACCTGGAAAGAATAAACAGAAAGATGCATCAGGAGATTCTTACTTCAGCAGACTGAAGGTAAATACTCTCTTTGAACAGTAGCTGGAGTGAGGTGTGCCAGGCTTTGTGCAAACAGCAAAAGCACAGGAACATGCCTTTCCCCAGACAATTTTAGTGACATGGTTACTTTGTGTGGGGTGAGGGACAGTTCAGTGAAAATTTACATCCACTGACATCCAGGACATCTCAGTGTTCCTCATGACATTCAGACACTCGAGCATCCCTCTTCAGTTTAACCCTAGGCAAACTGAAGCCTGAAAGCATGGTCATGTTGGAGTTGAGGATCAGAAAGGTCTCTTCAAACCTCAGCAGCTCTACGATTCTGTTCTCCACCAGCTGGAGCCCACATAAAAACATAGACTCAGACTGGTCTGGGTTGGAAGAGACCTTAAAGATCATCTAGTTCCAACCTTTCTGCCATGGGCAGACACCTTCTACATCCTCTAGTTAAGATTAGTTTGAACAAGACAAAGAGAATGGAACGAAGCCTGAGGTGGGCAGATTTAGATAGAAAAAATTCTTTACAGTGAGGATGGTGAGACACTGGCACAGGATGCCCAGGGAGGCTGTGGATGCCCCCTCCCTCGAGGTGTTCAAGGCCAGGTTGGATGAGGCCTTGAGCAACCTGGTCTAGCAAAAGCTGTGCCTGACCACAGACTTCAAGGTCACTTCCAATCCAAACCATTCTATGAATCTATGAAATCTATGAACCTATTCACTCTTAGCTTAGTGGGAAACATTATCTTATGTTTTAAAATCAAAATGGTTCTATTAAAACCTGTAGACTTTTAGGTTTTTAACCTACAGCTAAGTGTCCTGGAATGCATCTGTTATCATGGCAGCTACCAGATGTTAAAGATTCCCTGGAAGGACTGCTTGGTTCTTCTCAAGGACTTCATAAACAATAAACATTTATGCACCGTCCTTGTGTTTACAACTCTGACAAAGTCCAAAGCTCAGAACTTACAGTCAGGGTTCTCTCCAGCTTGCCAGTCACTGTGCTGAAGCAATAGAGTACAAAATCTTCACCCACGCAGTAGATCCACTCTCCACGAGGCGAAAGCGCGCAGCAGACAAAGTCACCTCCTTCTCTCTTACCAGAGCTGAAACTTCTTACAATCTGTGAAGACAAGCCCCCCAAAAATGCAAGTATGAATATATTTGGCTGAGTTAAATTTCAGCACATTACTGCTATGTTCAGGGCAAAGCACTAGGCATGCTTGGAACACAGTTACAAGTCAGGCTGCGTACAGAACAACTGAAGAAAGCCACCTGGAGAAACCAGGTTTAAGCTAAGGCCAGATTATCCTCATGGTATACTAAAGCACAGGGAGGACAGGAAGGTGAATTTGAGACAGCCGGCAAGGCTTCACCAAGGGCAAGTCCTGCATGACCCATCTAGTGGCTTTCTGCAATGCCGTAACTACATCAGTGGACAAGAGAAGACCAATAGTTGTCATCTGCCTGGACGTCCACAAAGCCTTAGACACAGCACCACACAACATCCCTTCCTCTAAGCTGGAGAGATATGGATTTGATGGGTAGGACTGTGTGGCAGATAAGAAATTGGCTAGGTGGTCACAGCCAAGGGGTCATGGTCAACAGCTTGATGTCTAGATGAAGATGGGAGACAAGTGATGTCCCTCAAGGGCCACGGTCTAGTTGACTGGATAGGGCTGGGTGATAGGTTGGACTGGATGATCTTGGAGGTCTCTTCCAACCTGGTTGATTCTATTCTATTGGGACCAGTGCTGTTCAGTATCTTCATGAACGCTACAGACAGTGAGACTGAGGCACCCTTGGCAAGTCTGCTGATGGTACCAAACTGAGTAGTGCAGCTGTTAAGACTAAGGACAGGTTGTTGCCACCCAGAGTGACCCGGACAGGCAGGATGAGGAGAATCTCATGAGATTCAATAATGTGTAGTACAAGGGTCTGCACCTAGGTCAGGGCAACTGCTGATATCAATACAGGCTGAGAGATGACAAGATTGAGAGTGGTCTTGCAGAAAAGAGCTTGGAGGTGCTGGTGGATGAGAAGCTGGACATGAACCAATGGCATCCTGGGCTGCATCAAAAGCAGCGTGGCCAGCAGATGGAGAGAGGGCATTCTGCCACTCTGCTCTGGTGAAACCTCTCCTGCTGTACTGCATCCAGCTACGGGATGTCTAGCAAAAGAGAGACATGGACCTGCTGGAGTAGGTCCGGAGGAGGCAAGAAAGATGATCAGATAGTTGGAGCACCTCTCCTATGGGGACAGGCTGAGAGCTGGAGCTGCTGAGCTTGGAGAAAAGAATGCTCTGGGGAGACCTTAGAGCTTCCTTTCAGTATCTGAAGGGAACCTACAGGAAGGCTGGGGAGGGACTGCTCAGCAGGGCCTGTGGTAATAAGACAAGGGGCAGGGAAGATTTAGGTTGGATTTAGAAAGAAGTTCTTTACAACAGGAGTAATGAAACATTGAACAAGTTGCCCAGGGATGTGGTTGAGTCCTCATCCCAGGAGACATTCCAGATCAGCCTTGATGTGTCCTTGGGCAACCTGATTTAGTTGGAGGTATGCCTGCTTATAGCAGGGTGGAGTTGGACAAGATGACCTTTGAGGGTCCCTTACAACCCAATGCAATCTGTTATTTCAAGAGACATAAGGGACATTTAAGAGTCCACACACACCTGTCCTTGCATGTTCATAATGACAACTGTGTTGGATCTGTTGCAAACCACGAAGTGCTCTGGGTTTTTGGGCAGCAGAATGACACTGTTCACAGTAATGTCTGTCCCAGCAGTGCTGCCAAGAGATTTGAAGGTGTTTGAGCATTCTGTTGTCTTCACATTCCAAACCTAGCATAAAAAAATAAGATTGTATTATAAAAATATATCTAAATGGGATGTTTCAGGATATGGAATTCTGATTAATGTTTTTAAGGTTTCTGAAGGGAAATGTGAATCCCAAAATTCGAAGTTTAAAACATCTATTTTGAAGTGTGGACACCATGACTGCATTTCACCACAGCTGAACTGAAAGTGAATTCACATTACCCATATTCAGCCTGGTTCTTTGAGAGGTGAGCTTAGATGACTTTCTGGGTTTAGCTTCTAACTGTGATACACTTGCAGCCTCTGCACATGACATTTCTTACACAAGACTGACATAAAAGCTGTTGAAAAAGCAGTGTGTCACTGATACCAGTGAGATGGGCATCCCAGCTCAGAGCTGCTCCAGGCTGTTCTACCCGTTTTGAAGCAGAAAATTGAACTGTTTGGTTTGTATTTAAAGTGAAACTCACCATCTGTGGAATATTTTTGCTATTTTTCACACTAGTACAACCAAAATTAGAGATGCCACCTTTCCATGCTCTCCCCATGACTGAGGCAGTCTAGCACAGAGTGCAAGTCTGAACTAACACCGTATGTTACTGCCACTGGAACAGGCTGTGGCGGGAGTCTGTGGAGGCTTCAAGCCTGGAAGTGTTTAAGGCCAGGTTGGATGGGGCCCTGAGCAACCTGGTGTAACAGGAGGTGTGTGTCCCCATGGCTGGGGGGCTTGGAACTAGTTGATCTTTAAGGTTTCTTCCAACCCAAACCATTCTGTCATTCTATGTAATAGGAGAACAATATGCCACATCTATAAACTAGGCTGGTTTAGCCACAGCCACACACTTCATCAGTGCCCTACTCAATGTAGTTATTTCTATATTCATTTATTTACTATTAGTCAGTGATGGCCTGTACACAACAATGCTTTACTCCTCTGAACAGAGTAGCTCCCCTCTTTGCTGAGACTACAAGTAAAATGTTTCACTTCTACAATCAGTTTCATTAATGCTAGATTATCTTACATAGCAGGGGACTCCAAAGCACCAAGAAATAAACAAGTGTCCCATACAGGAAGCCAGAAAATACCTTTACTTCAGACAAGGGAACCCCCAAATTCTGGCTTGTTTTTCTTTTATTTTAGGGTAAGTCAGAGCAAAAGACACAGAATTAACTGGGATTTTCAAAACAGCCTCAACTTACACCCCTGCTGCAGTCAGAGGAGTTGCTAGGCAGTATACATATGTCAGACCTATGCAGAACTGGTTCATGCGAACTGGAAGCACAAGTTAATCCAGGTTGAGCTCTATTCTTGTAAAACTATTAACAGTAATAAATTCAAGACACCTTAGTGCACTTGGCTGCATAGATAAGAGTGAGTCAAGGTGTAGCTGCATGGAACCCTGCTGTTTCCGTGCCTGACTTTAACCAAATAGTTACAATTTAAACCAGGTCACAGCCAATTCTGGTCACAGCCAATTCTGATGCTAGAATAAAGCAAGAATGGACAAGTACTGCACTTATGTCCTCCTTTGCTGCACTTATGCCCTCCTTTCATAAACACATCAGAAACTGCAGCAGTTTGCAAGCACAGCATGAAACTTCATCAGCTCGCTTTGCCACCAATCCACAGCAAAGGTCACAAACAGAAAGATTTATTACAGCAGACAACCCAAAGTCCTTCTCCAGTGACTGCAGCAGTTGTAACAAATCGGTGACAACATGCAAGGACCCGGGATGTGTTAACTGCAAAGGGTCAGTGCTGTGTCTTACCTTCACTGTGCCATCAGAGGATGCACTGATGATGTAGTGGCCATCCTGGGTGAAAGTGGCCTCGTTAACAAAGGAAGAATGACCACGGAATTCCTTCAGAGTCTTCCCAGATTTTAAACCATGAATCCTGTCACGAGAGAAGTGACAACTAAGAGAGCAGCTGAGATAGCCTTCAGTACCCTCTGGCCCTACCCTACTTTAATTGTGAGACACCTTTGAAAGGTAACACTAATAAAAACCAAAAATCTTTATTACGAGCTCTTTTCATCACAGACATCATGTGCCCCTGTGAAAATGTGGGGGAAACACCACTTACCTTCAGTCTCAGGGACCTGTGTGTAGGACACACTCTACCTATTAGAAGAGAGTACTGAAAAAGGGTAAACTATAAAACTGACAACATGACAATTGCAGAGATAAAGTTTGAAGCAAACTCTCTAGCCCAACTCCGCAACTTTCAGCTTGCTCAGGGCCTCAAACAAGGCCTTGTGCAGTTCTGTTAAGGAAAATTCTCTCCTTACACCCAGTCTGAATTTTTCTCCAATAAAAAAAATCTTGCACCAAAACATTTTTCCTTATGCCCAAACAGGCTTTTCTCTGACAGGAGTTGTACAGCCCTAGGACAGAAGCAGTGAGGTCTCCACCACAGAGATTTTGCCTACTGGACAAAGCTCTGAGAAGGCTGTCCTAACTGCAAGGTTGGTTGTGCCTTGACAAGCATGCTGCACTAGAGAGAGGTACCTTCCTATAATTTAGGTGTAGTCTGCCTCACACATTGCACAAATGCTTGGCTTTCTTAAAGCACAGAGCAAGCCTTACCACCTTCATACCTGTTTCACAACCCACTGCTTTATCATTTTGTTGCCTCACAGTTTATCAGCACACCAGCTAAGCTGCAATAACGGCATGCGTATGTCTTGGTCTGAGTTAGACCAGAGCTAATTCTGGTCTGGAATTGGACTTCTCAGCTCAGTGAGAGCACTTTCTGAAGTTCAGTGCATGTTTACACAGTCAGGGGCTGCCTCTAGCAGTTATAACACTGAGGGACAGAGTTACTGCCAAGGGCTGCACTACAGACCAAGCATTGCTAAATCTTGTATGCCATGCTGGGGTGCAGAAGTATGAGGCTACAAAGGAGTAGTGATCCTGAACTAACCAACAAGGGATTCAATTCCGTCTATATAATATTCAGGATAAAGCTGAGGGATTGCCTCTGCGGGGTCTCTGAGTAGGACTCTGTCTGTTCTGCCTCTTATTCTGAACCACGTGTTTCTAAATCCAGTTCCAGAACCCAGCTCTTGAATCTGGTTCCCATTTACCAGTAAGTACAGTCTGGGACTTCCCCAGCGCCTGCCCACAACATCAGTGATGACAGTGGCTAACTGCCATGGGAGTCTGGGTTCCGTACTGGTTTGTATATACCTGCGATTTCATTTTATATTTAGTATCTCCATTTAGGATGGCTTAGTTTTCTTTCCTAACCTGTAGGTCTCCCTCACTTATTCCCTTTCTCCTCCCTTTGAGAAGGGGCAAGGGTTCATAGAGAGCCTCTGTCACTCATTTCATGGGCAGCCCAGCCCTAATACTTGACAGCATCTGAGTCTTAGCACAGGGGAAGTGTCAGGCAATGCCAAGTTTGCTTAGTTTAGCCCAATCACTTCAAGAGGGACATACTTCCTTGGGTTTTCTGCAGATGGACCTTGTATCCAACTGCTGTAACTGAGCTGACACCCTATCAACTTGCTAAACTACTCTAACTGGGCAGTGCACCAAAGCGATTCCAAAGTTTGTAGACAGACTCAGCTTCCATTCCTGGGTTCCCAAGATCTCAGCTTGTGAGCCTGCAACATTATGGACAGTTTCACTGCCCAGAAGGAAAGCCACAGATATTGGGAAATTGAACTATACAGATGGTGAAATTGAAAGAATTCCCATGCCCAGAAGCAGAACTTCAGAGACAACCTTGGACTTTCAGAGGGCAAACTTCAATT